>APFE030054141.1:41027-84064 GCA_000404065.3 Pinus taeda
ATATATATATTGGAAGAAAGCAAAAGCTATTAGTATAAAAATATGTTCACATAATTATGCATATTGCATATGAGCCTCAATAACCTTGAAAATACATATGATGTACCTCAAGATATGGGGCACACATGCCATTCAAAGAAAACTGATTGGGACAACCAGATATAACTCAAACAATGGGCAACCATTCATCAAACTAACAATAGTAGAAAGTACTTTAACTTATTCGAATTGGATCATATATTGTTTGTCATCCATCTCGATGCATTTGGAGTGAAAAAAGTGGAAGAATCAGATTGCACAACTCTATGTTGCGACTCGTTGAATAAGACACTGTGCACCTCTCCTTCTGGATTGTCTCCGAGGATCTTAATCTCTCCTTGGTTTCTTTCTACTTGCTCCACTTCCAGATCCGATGAATATGATAATTCGACCTCCTGGTGGTAAGGCATGAAGTCGACATCTTGCTCTAACTCCTGTTGCTCCATATCTGTATCCATCTACTCATGTACTTGTTTAGTCTCTTGACCAAAGTCCTGCTCCTGCAATTTCTCACCTTGTCTGTTTGGTGCCAGTTGTTTAGATGAGTCGACTACCTATATGGGCGTAGTCCCTACTATACATGTTCCTATTGTGCTTCCTTCTCCTTTCTGTGCAACTCCTATTCCTTCCAGAGTTTCTCCTTCAACTCATGCAACTCCTTCTCTATTTTCTCCATTCTATGTTTTTCTCTCTGCCTTTGTGCATTTCTCTTGTCGCACTATTGACTGTTCGCCTCTATTATCAAAACTACATTCTGATGGGTCTACTCTAAACTTGCAGCTTTGTTCTACATTTGTGTTATCGACAATCTTCATCTTACCTTTTGTCTCACGCCGACATGTTTACCTCTATTGCTGCTGGTGCTCTCTTGGATGCTGCTTCACGCTACTTCGCTAACCATTCCACATTGATGTCGACCAGTTCATTGGGCTTGGAGAAGTTGTAACAATATCTCCATGGGTCTTCCTCAGCCCAATGACATGCTCTGTGGATCCATTGAAACTGTACTACCGTATAGTGATCTTTTACAAAAAAATGTGGTTCATTTGAATTGTAGCTTCGAGGTCGAAAGGATATTTCTTGATCTCCTCTTCTTCGACATCTGCATGCTTGAAATTTCGTATCACATATAACCCGATCTGCAATGGAAGAGTGAGCCAAGGTGCCTTCTTCTTCCGGTGCATCTTGGCTGACACTCCTGCGGAGATGTGGTATGATACTTCTTGCATGACGAGCTTGTCTATGGAATTCTTTGGCAAAACATGCAAAGGCTTCTTTGTGCTATACATCTATATGAAGGTGTTGGACAGTGAGGCATACTAATCCATAATATCTATCAATGCCTCCATTGTCGCCTTTCACATGCAAAGTGGATCTTTCTCAAAAATCATATTTTACACTGAGGTGACAAAATGATCTAACAACTATGTGATAACTCCTATAAAGTTGCATTCAGAAAACATTTTTCAATAAGTATTCACATAGGTTTCCGCCGATGTCCATGCCCACTTCAAGCCCGGGAACTCCTGACGTGCATAGATTGCATCCAAGATGTAAGCAGACATGTAGATTTCTACTTGTTGGCCTTTGAGAGGTTGTCGAGCTCTTGTTACCTATTCCTTTAGCCTGTGAACCAACATGTCAAATCTATTCCTTTACCTAGTTCTTCAAGATATCCCTGGATTTGGCATTGCTGCTGGGTATGCTAAAGGGTGTCTCCATGGTAATCGCTAGCTTTGACATATGGTACATCTGTTCATAATCCTATGCCTTGAAGGTAATAATATTTGTCTCGCTGACACTACTCAATGTAATCATCTCTAGATCAGTGTGCGAGGTGATCTAATGTATCATGTTCATGCATGGGAACACGGGTTACATGCATGCAATCCAGTACAAGCTAGATTGGTGAATGTTCACATAGACTTGGAAATCTTTGAGGTCTTCACCAAATGTGCCTACAAATGCATCATTGACCTCTTGCCATTTCAGCTTGATGTCCTTGTCTACAATCAGCTTGGTGTTTTCATAGATCAACAAACTTGTAGACACTCACTCAACTTCTTCTTCAATTGTGCTTCCATTGGTGTCCTCCGATCCTACTCTCTCAAAGGCCATTGATCCTGAACTGTTGAGAGGCAGACAACTACCTGCTAGATCTGGAGACATGGTGACATGCATGGTGAGAAATCTGTCAGCTAAAACCAAAGAAAACTTGATGAATGACATGCAACATACTTGGTATTGACTAGCAAGTACTGCGTAATTTTTACTGGGAGGCCCGCAGCTGGCTACCGAAACTGTGCAAAAGGAAGTCCAAATAAAAAAGTGTGATGGGGCTAATCTTTCTCAAAAGATGAAAATCAAACCCCAACTAAGATCGAAATTAGGTTTTCCTAGGTCTAGTGACAATTTGAACAAGACAAATAGAGTCTATTTTATAGGTCCTAAAATGATAGGCAAAGAAAACCACTAAATAACATTGTGTTCCTTAGCAGAGTCACTAAGTTGTTTTATGGATAAGTTCCTTTTGTGGAAAAAAATAATCTCTGTAGATCTAGTGGCTTAATTTAGAAACAACAGAGACAAAAATACAATGCTTCCCTTAAATAAGTTTGAAATATGGGAAGAAAACCTACTTGAAATCCAATACAAGCTTACTCCTTCTCATGGCTTGTTAGCTCTAGCTCCAACTCTAGTTTCTATAAGTGGAACTGAAAAATCATCCAAAATAAGAAAGAGAACCAAAACATACAAATCACATATACAAATAACTATGAACAAGAATGCAATGATTCATGTTCTACGTATTCATAAATAAGACATAAGCATAGGAGAAACAATTCACTTTTGTCTTAAAAAAGTAAGAAATTAATACAACCCTTGCAGGTCTTGACTTTGTGAATCTGTCCTAGCTATCTTCTCTTTCATTCTCCATAATGGTAAGCCTTCAATCACACCTCAAGCACATGGATGGATTATGGACCTCTAGGCACAAATGAACAATATAAGAGATAATTTGGAGTTTCCAAAAGCCAACTCAGACTTTATGGGAGGCAATGAATTTATAGGGAAAATGAGGTGGTTTTTGATTTACCATTCTAGGGATTAGATCCACATAACGGGGAGATAAGTTCTAGGAGATAAGAGATAAGACCTCAGTATTAGGAGTTTTATATCTTATCAAATAGTAAATGTTTGAAACCACTTTCGAAGCTTCTAGAGAGAGAAACTTGAAATTTTTTATTTTATTTTTACTCATTTCCAGTTATCATTGCACTTTTTTGGAAAGAACATGTGCTTCCCAACACAGTTTCTATGTGTGAAAACTATGTCATTGTAGTTTGTCTTAAAAGTAGGTGCAATGATCCACAAAATTATGGTTTTTAGCCAATGTAATCCAGGATTTTGTAACTTTTGGAAAATGAATGCTTTGGATTTATAAGGGTTGATTATAATGTGTAAATGGATGATGATATATCCGGGTTCAGGGTCCTTTTCTTGGATGTGACAAAATGACGTGTAAAAACCATAATTAAAACATTGAGAAATGGCTTGCCTTTGTATTTGTTAGATCCTCCTTTTAGTTTTTTCACAAATTGTGCTTCTTTTTTATATGGTTCATGGCAAGAAGAATCATAGGATTTGTGTCATTTTTTCTTATTTTATTCTTTGAAAAATTGTTACTTTTATGTTGTACTTTTTTGTTCTTTGCTCATTTCATATACAAAGAGAACCCCGTATAACTCATCCATTGTTAGTTTCTCAATATCCTACATTTCATTAATGGTGGAGAACATGTAATCAAATCTTTAGGGTCATCACCTTAGCATTTTTTTCACAATCATCAGTTCTTCTACTTTCTTACGAAGTAGAAGAATCATAGGATTTGTGTCCATTTTTCTTATTTTATGCTTTGAAAAATGCTTACTTTTATGTTGTATTTTGTTTTTCTTTCCTGATTTCATATGCAAACAAAATCCCATACAACTCATCCATTGTTAGTTTCTCTAGATCCTTCATTTCGTTAATGGTGGAGAACATGTAATCAAATATTTAGGGGTATGACCTTAGCACCTTTTTCACAATCTTCTACTTTCTCACAACGTGCACTGATAATGTTCAGAATTTCATCCACATAGAGGAAATAGGCTACAACATTTTCTTTTTGTTTCATTTTCAAGCTATTCAACTATCTTCTATGAGTTTAGAGCTTCGCCTTTTTCTAATTGTTGTTGCCTTCATGAAATTTTTAAGGTTTTTCCTATATTTATTTCTCCAATTCACAATGCATTACCTTACAAATAATGATTTAGATAGACCAAACAAGATAACATTCATGGATTTTACATTATGTTCAATATAATTCTTCCAATAATATCTATTGGATGGGTTTAACAGATTGTATAACAAGTCACAACTAATTCCCAAATATCGAACACAATAGTCATTAACTAATTTTTCACATTATCCTCCATAATGCATATTTTTTTTTCACAAAAGATGGGACCCTTTTCTAGAGAAACCTTCTTCACTAGCTATGAATGATCCCAAAGGCTACCTTGCAATAGTTAGAATATTTTTAAAGGAACCAACTAAATAAAGTGGGGGTGAATCAATAGGAGACAATTTCACTTATTCAAACATTTATGAGCCATAATAAAATAATCACATATATGAGATCTATCAGTTGAAGAACATGTAATACAAGATTTATGTAGAAACAGTTTCAGGAGACTCCTGAGGAGACAACCACAAAAGTTCTTTTCATAATCCTTTGTGGGAACCAAACTATTATTAAAAATATTTGTAGGAACCAACCTAATAGAGATATCAATCCCTAATGTTGTAAAAATTTGTAGGAATTGATCTACTAGAGGCATCAATCCCCACCATTGCAAATATCCATATGTAGCAACCTAGCTAAGACACAAAATTCCACTGCTGCAAATATTCATAGGAACCAACCTACTTAACTGGGTCTTTCTCTACTTCTGCCTTCACAAGGTCTAGTAATTGCTTCCACCTTCACTGGGTCCACTCATTTCTTCCACCTCCACCAATTTTTTTTTCCCAAACTTGTTGTTTTTGGCATCTTCCCAAGAACAAACTTGTATAACATCCCATGTATCCAAATTTTTAAATATGATTCATAATTTTTTACTGAAGGGACTTCTATATGTCTTCTCATATCTGTGAAAATTTCTTATTCTAGTTCTTAAAAAGAAGTTACAACAAAAATTCCAAGCCGGCCTATTAGAAATGAATTTTGAGATCATTCCAAACACTTAACTTCTATAATGCATATCTCTTAAATAATGAAACAATGTATTCCAATATGTCTCCATAAGTATCGAAAAGTTCCAGAGAAAATAATCTATAACAAAAATGTTAAACTAAAATGTTTGATTTTGATTTTATGACTTCAAAAAGCCTAAACCTCCATAGGGAGTATCTATGAAATTATAACAGACAAAAATTTAACATTTTTCCCATAGGTAGTTAGATATATTTCCTTAACCTCTTCAATATTTCACGATATGAAATATTTCAAAAAATATGTTATTGTGAAAATTTTAAACTAACATATTTTCATTCAGTTGTGGTTGATTGTGATCATCAATTGAGATCCATTGTAATGGCTTATTTATTATGGACCTAAATGTTGTATATATATATTATGAAGTTTTCTCCTAGATGATATAATAAAAGGATATATTATACGGAACATTGTTTTGTTTTATGATTTATGAATGGATTTTTTTGTGTGTATATGCCCATATTAAAATTCTTGAGATTCTATGTTAAGCTTTATGTTGATGCTCTCTCTTGATTATAGTTAGGATGAGCTTGCTAAATGTTTTCAAATACACTTCATATTGACTTGTTTCTTCAAGAGATCCTTCAAAGAGACTTGAAATAGAAATGATTTAATTTCTCTTGATTAATGTGTTATGAAACTACTCATATAACTTTTCGAAATAAGCTCAGTATGAATTTGTTAACAATGTTTGTGTTTTTATAGAAGGTTAGCTATTTTGGTGACTCGTCTTTCTTCTATGTGACTATTGAGGCCCATATCTTATACATATATGTGCATAGATTCTTGACCTTTCTCAATACAAGTTTTGATACCTTTTCCCAAGTGATTGTAGCTTCAAAATTTGGCCTTCCAGTTAGGCTAATAAGGCTTTCAACAAATTCAAGCTTGACTTAGTCAACAAGTAAAATTTACGTAGGCTTGAGAAGGCTTCATCTAGTTCACAATTAGGCACTTTACTTATTGAATTGATTATCCACTATGATGATCAGATTTGAGAATTTTTTTGTATCTCTAAGATAATACAAAGTCCATATTTTAATGTTCATTTCATATCTTAATATTATGCCCAACATTTTGCTCTTTATTTCAAAGGACTCGACTTTGATGAGGCTATAGGTCTAGTCCTTTAAATTTCCAAATGAGGTAGTTTGGTTCCTCAGTCGTTAAGTCGTGACTTGTAGCCCTAATTGCAGAGGTATGTGCCCAAAAATGTGTATGTTGTAATTTGTTCCTCCTAATCAACTATTTCTTAAAAAATAAGCTATAAACCTTCATATTTTGCACATAAAAATGATCTTTAGCTTTCTTATTGACTGACATTAGCTCTAGTACCATGTTGAGAAGTCCATTAGGGAAACATTAGGCAAGTTTTAATTTGATTTCTCTTTCATGAAATTTACTTGTGATATTATATCATTCTTATTTTGATTATATTAGTGTTTTTTATCATCTAGTAAATACCAAGAACATGAAGAACACAAAATAGGACACAAGATGTAGGAATTCAGCTAGGGAAAAAGCCCTATGAATGGGAAAACCCATTAAAATTCTTCCACTAGTAGATTCAAGTCAAATTGAGACAAACAAGACCATATATATTCTACATTGACCAAGTGAGCCTCCATGTAGCCTAGTCAAGAATCTATCCTTCCCTTTCTTCACAAGGAAACACAGGTTTGATTCTCCTAAATAAGTTGACAAGAGTGCCAGTATGGTTTGTACTTATCAAGCTTAATATGTACCTTCGACCTTTTAGTTTCATTTCTCCCTTTTAATTTGAGACAAAATTTCAACTTCAATAACCTATCATTCATTCAATGTGATAATTATTTCATAAATATGACAAAATAATACTATGCAGACACCTTCACACAACTTCTTTCTTGATGTATGAATCCAGATCAGATATTCATGATCAATAGTTGATAGAACTGTGTGTGTGTGTATATATATATATATTAAATATATATATATTCTTATTGTGTGAGGATGTGACCCTTCAAATAGGCCGACTTAATATTTGTTGAGGCCAATTGAAAGATGTGGAGGTTGAATTGATGGAGGAGCATAGGACATAAAAATAAATTTCTTTTCCCAAGAAGATTCTAATACATTTTTAGTTTTTGAATCAAGATACAAGCCTAGAAGCCTTCAATTGAGGCAAGACATATTGACCAATAACCCAAGAATGAAACACATGCCTTAATAAGTCTATTATCTTTCAAAATAAAAAATTATTTTTCTTACTTTCTTTTCCCAAATACAATTATGAAGATTGACACTAGTTACATTCTTCAACATAATGCGAACACATTTCATTTGGGCTAGAGATTAAATGATATATTTAGAGAAACATTTACTTTATCCATGAGTTAGTACCCATGGAGTTCAAATTTAAAATTGCTTTAGTAATTTCACGGTGTGGTTTAGATGCAAATATTGCACATATTTTCATGAATTTGGAGAGAATTTCTAGCTTTAGCAATGAATCTAGTTACATATATAGAATCCTCATTGAAAATCAAGTCTAATGAGGGAATTTTGTAGACATGTGACACATCTCTCTCTCTCTCTCTCTCTCTCTCTCTCTCTCTCTCTCTCTCTCTCAATTTAAATTGGACTAGAATCATCAACTCTTTTACCATTCATATGTTTATTCCATCTCCAACTCAACTATTGTAGCAGCTACAACCACCCTCCAAAATTTTTCCTTAGGCCATTTTGGAGCCTCCCTACAAACCTTACACCGAAGCTTGCTGTGCTTCATCAATTCCTCAAGCTTCAGTGTCTTTCTTGCTCAAAGGTAGCCTGTCGTTCACAATTTGATGTTTTCCCTTCATAGGCTTCCCACTCGGACTTGGTCTAGTAGCAGGCTTAGCAACATCCCAGTGAAATTTGCACATTTTTGGAGGGAAACCAACCTTTCCCTCTAGGAATTGTACAATTCCATCTGACAGCCTGCTAGGCTCTAGGATTGCGTAATCCTATTAGCCAACAATCCCAGCAGGAATTGTGTAATTCTTTCCATCAACAAGCAGCTCAACCCGCAATTTGCACGAATCTGGGCAGGAATCAGATGTTGGGCCCAAAAATTATGCAATCCACTTGGGTAGTTAACCCAGATTATAGTAAAAATGTGCATCTTTTCAATCAGTTGAGCATTAGCATGCATGGACAGTCTAGTTTACCAGTTCCACCCGGGACCAAGGAAACTTGACTTACATACATGCATGACTTGATCTTCCCATAATAGCAAGAGGCAACATGAAAAAGGAATCCCATGATTCATGGAGATATTTTTAGCAGCTGGGGGATACATGCAAAGTTTCTTTAGAAGTTTCCCTCCAAGTGTCGTTTCTTCCTAGATTTGTGGCATGCGTGTCTTGAGACTGAACTTAGTTATTCGATGCAACATAGCTAATTCATTCACATCGATCTTGGAACTCTAACATCCCACAACACATCCAGGACTCTTCGACACATCCAGATCAACTATTCATGGGTAAGTGGCCTCAACTTGTATTTTTCATCATTTCTATTGCTTTTTGTGTATTCTCTTGTTTGAGTGTTGTTTGCTTGCTTTATTTGAACGTCTGCTGTCGTTCACATATATTCTAGCTTGTCCTAGCTCTGTTTCAATTTCCATTTTTATCTCAGTGTTGTCGCATGCATGAAACTATCTTTCATGGGTGTTTTCCCAATCAGTGAACTGCCTTACCCACATGCATGTTGATCTGTTTGCTCAACACTCCATTCATGATTTGC
Organism: Pinus taeda; assembly: GCA_000404065.3. Classification (NCBI taxonomy): domain Eukaryota; kingdom Viridiplantae; phylum Streptophyta; class Pinopsida; order Pinales; family Pinaceae; genus Pinus; species Pinus taeda. Next base: position 50,155 of record APFE030054141.1, read on the forward strand.
ATGCACTACTTATCACTATTTCTATCACTTAGTGTTGCCATGAATTTCATTGAATTACCTGATTTTAGTTTCCTATCAGCGAGTCGGGCCAGTCTTGGCTCAGTCCCTGCATTCACCAAGGCTGCATTGGGCAATCTAGATAAGGAAGACTAAACAATTTATGCAAATTTGTCCCTAGGCCAACAATCCTTCCCAGCTAGAATCGTGCATTTTGCAATCCCAACAGCCTACTTCCCAACTGGATTGCACATATTGTAGTTCCAACACTTAATTAGTCTCCCAGTAGCCTAGACTATTCCTTATGTAGTCTTGTTGGCCTCTCGACCTCTCGGCCAAAATTGCATAGCCTTCATGATCATTCACCCAAGGTATGTTGCAAGTCATTTCTCATGTTCGTTTTGGTTTTTGACTGATAGATTGCTTGCTATGAGTGTTTCCATGTCTCCATGTATCACAAGTGTTCATCTGCCTCTCAATAGTATAAGTACAATGGTTTCCAAGAGAGCAAAGACGAAGACACTATTTAGAGCATGTTTGGGGATGTAGTTGATCAAGTGTCAATGGGCTTACCTACTCACGAATAAATCAAGTTATTCGTGGTCTGGGACATGAAGAAGCAGTATCATAATGAGTAGCATCATGAACAATAGTTGAAGGAAACATACCGACTATAGCGAATGCAAGAGGAAGGTTGTTGACAACATATAGGTGGAGCAAAGTTGCAAGATCAAGCAGATCCACTGATAATGAAAGCAACTTTGGATTCTTGAGCTATGAAGTGATGACGTGACATGAAGATCACACGAAGGCATAAGATGGAACAAAGGAGTTGCATGTGCTGAAGTAGCAACTGAAGAAGAACATGACGCTACACAGATAGTCCAATGAATTGGAGTAGGAACAGGAACAACAGTTGGCACAAAATTCACTCACAAATGAAACTGCACCAGTACAAGTTATGGATCCATTCCAAAAATTGACATAGAGCAAACATGGTGAGCAGTGTTGTTGATCGAATGCAAAGGATCCAACATTATGCATGCAATCCCATCCATTCAACACACTCACCAAGGCGAAGACAACAAGCAAGTCCAATTGGGGTTTAACATGTATCATAGTGTTGTTGGTTTAGTTGTACCCAAGAAGACCATGTGCATGTTAGTAGATGAGTTGGATGAAGGGGCTGAACTAATACCCCAATTTCAATGGAGGCAAGAGTTCACTTCAGCAAGATGTCACAATGGCGTACATGCAAACCATCATTGACTACCAAGCTTGGCACCAACTCACCAACTTCACCATCACAAGCATGTCAAAGAGTTGGTCTCACCAAAGTAGACCAAGTGTCAGTGATGTCCTGCAAGGCTTGCTCAAGCCATGTCATGTCACATGAGCACATGTGCATTGTAATGTTGACTCATGTCAAGTGTAAGTTGAATGTCAACAGTTGAATGTAACAATCATAGAGTAGGTGAAGAGTCATGAGGGTAGTTGAACTGTCATGAAGGGGAATGTCAAGGGTCACCCCACCCTTTGCTATAAATAGTCCCTCATAACTAATTGTATAGGATTTTGGTCAGCCAAACTTCTACTGTGACTATCTTGAAGAAGGCTTGGATAGTATTATAATGTGCCTTGGCTTCTCCACTGCCCGAAGCTAATACATCTCTTTGTAGGAGCAACAAATGAGGTTGTAATGTTCTACTAATAGGGATAGAAGGTTTACATGGTGTATTGTATGATTGTGACTTACACTTCTTTATATAATGAAAGGCAACACATTTTCATGAATATGTTGTTATTGTAGTTGGACTGGTCCAGTTGACTTAATGACATATCTTATTTAACTTATTTACTTGTATATGAACTGATTCACATGTAGTTATATGAATCTTCTTGTTAATGTGTTGCATATGTTGTTAATGTTGTCACCATCCATGTCAACTGCTCTGTTGGACACCAAAAAAACCTTTCTCTGAACCTTTTTATATCAATCATCACACTCGTCTCAGACTTATTTGTGAGTGTTGTTCATGTTATCATACCTTGTATTTTTCGACTATCGCATCTGTGTCGACTGCTATGCTGGAACCTATGCATGTCCTTTGTGTTGTGTGTTCCTAGACGAGTTGGGACTGATCCCTTTCAACCTGGAACTCAACTTCACCTTCCTCTCCCTTTGAAGTGTCAGAACCTCCCATACTCATTCCTTGACTCACTGCATCAGTGACACCCTTGCTACTGATAGAGTTATCTTACTTGCCTCTGTGTGACATCATGGTAAATGAATTACTTTATGACCCACTACTGGGACCTCTACACCAAATAGGTTGAGGTCTAATTAGGATTTCTTATTGACGAGATTTCGTTGATATGTTGGCGGGTCTAGCATCATCACCATTTATGGCACTAGAGGGAGGGCCTAATGATAACCAGTGTCCTCTCTTCCAGTTTTGAAGCTATGCATATATTTCATGGAATCTTAGATTCTTCTACTCCCAAGGTGTTTTTTGAATTGTGAAGATGTATCCATCTGAGGGAAGCTTTTCAATCTCTTGTCCACTCACATGTATGATGGTGAAGGCAAAGTGGCCTAGCCTGAGAACTTACATAACTTCCTTTCCATGATTTATGAGGAAGATAGTTTACTGATGAATAGGTTGGTCTGTTGCTTGCATTCACACTTCGTAAATCTGTATTTCGTTAGGTGCTCAGCCTATTGGCTGACACCATGCACTCATGCAAGATTTTTTTTTATCTTATTAGAGACACATTCCATCATTTTGATCCATGCCATCTTGACTGGAAATGGTTACAACAATGGAGGGCCTCACATGAATCCATTATTGATTTTTGGTAGCACTTTTGTGACTTACAGTTTCAAGATCCGAAGAGCCAGATGAAGTTTGCATACATTTGGACCGGTTTGAGGACTGTCTTAACAAATTTGCCCATCCCAAGAGAAAGATTGATGTCAAGCCTCACTCAACCTTCTTCCTTGATGGAATTGTGCAATCCCATGTGGGATCAAGCACTGTCTCAATGGATTGTCCACCTCCTTTTCATTCAACATTTACATCATCACCCAGTGATGATGAGGATCATGTTTGTACATTTGTTCATTCTTCACACCTTCCCAACATCACTCCACTTAATTTTTGCACTGAATTGGTTGTGAGTCTTTCAAGTTCCCATATGCATTCTTTTCTTTGACCTTCGTCTTCACACCTAGGTGTTCCTCCAAATGATGTTGTCTTGTGTTGGTCCATTCTAGACTCTTCACTTGTTGTGAACGAGGAACAACCCATTGATGGAGTTAGTGATTCACAACAAACATGCACTGCCATTCATGAAGAGTATGAGTGGTAGCTTGAACATCGACACTCAATGAAGGATGACACCCTTCCATCCAAGCCCCCTCAGCTACTTCCAAGCTTCTTTGGTGAACCTACCATCCATGATTGTGTATGTGTGTCTTCATCTATAGATGCACCCATTGTTGATCACTCTCGCGACTCACTGGATGCCAGTGCATCATTCAACAGTGGAGAGGATAAGTTATTCTTTGAAGATTCACTTGATCCTTCATATTTCTTTTCTGGAAACATAGAGGATGATTTCATTCACTTTTCATCTACCCCTATGTTTGATTCATTTGATCATGTGGATGCCGAAAAATTCATTGATTTTTATGGTCATGGATGCCGTGATCCATTTTCCTCCATTTTTCATCATGATCATGAATCTATCACATTTCATATTTCAAAGCCATCGGTTTATGATGACCTACATGATGATGAAGTTGAGAACCCCAAGGCTGTCGAGGCATTTCAGCCTGAGCTGATGGTTATGTCAGGTCCTCACTCTCTTTGGGTTAGTCTCACTTCTGATCATGAAATTGTTCAATCGCCGAAGGCTCCTTTGCACTCATCTATATGCATTGAAGATCCATCTCACATGCAAATCACACTTCCTTCACTTGAACTGCATGATCCCATTGCTCATGTATTGGAAGAGTCTTACATTGCAAGCACTCTTGCACGACACAAGTTATCTTTGTTTCTTTCATTTGCTGACATGTCTTAGTAAAGAGTTTTCTCTTGCTTAGAAATTGCATGTAGTGTCACATAGCACCATGATAAGTCCACAAGTTGTCCGTCATGCACATCCACTCGCTTATGTCCCATGGGAACTTTGAAACAAAAATTGTGGTTGTCTTCACTATCATATATTTCTTGTATGCTGGTTTGCACAACTGGGTTACTCGCGAACCAAGCCTTCACTCACATGGGTCTACCAATGAGTTGGTGGCTAAATTGGAAGTATCACTTCAGTGATCAAGCCCATGCACCATTAGTGTAGGAGTACAAGTAGTGTTTTCTTTTGGTTGTTTGCTTGCATGCTTGTTTTCTTACATGCTTTGTTTGCTTGCTTGTTTGTTTGCTTGTTTGCTTACTTGCTTCGCTTTCATTTTTTCTTCTGCTCTTGCTTTGCTTTGTTATTTGTTTCATTCGTTCGTAGGTTAGTTGCATGAAACCATGTGAGACTCATGAAACAATATGGGTAAAGCACAAGAGGGCTTGTACAACTATGAATACTTGGTTATCTATAATATTGCCTATGTATGATGAGCTTGTTACTCATAAGTCCATGATACATCGAAGAAAAATACATATTGTTCAAAGTGAACCTTGGTGAAAAGAAAATGCTTGTGCACTAACTAGTGTCACCTTCTCTAGTCGATTGTCTTTGGGTTAACCCTTGCCACCTCAGTCAAGTAGAGTAAGGTGAGGAGGGAAACCTTAACAAGCACATCAGATATACAATAAACTACTTCTCTGCTACAACAACATCCTCTTCTCTCAAAAAGCTGGGATCCCTCTTCCACCTCTGAAACAAATAAGTGCTATGCATAGTGAAAATTAAAAATGAAAAAAATGAAAAATGAAAAATGAATAAGGCGAAAGAAGAGAAAGGCTTCCTGTGGAGGGAGGTGATGCAGGTAACTCTGTTGGGGTACTGACCAGGCTCATTAGTAGCGGGGCCATGATTGTGTTCCTATGTGACTCCACCAGGGTACTGTCAAGGCCTCCTAGTAGTGGAGAAACACCAGAGATGAAACTAAGAATCTGATAACTATACTACTTGTGCACCTATATACCCTCAACCCCAATCGAAACAACTATGTTGTCTTGGCTTGGAATGTGTATTAATCGACCAAGGGCTTGGCAGGTGCTACATCTTATAATCAATTTAGTGTGAAACCAAGATGAGCTAAGAACTGAACAATACTTCAAAAGGTGTTAGACTTTCTTTTCACAAACAAGGTCTATACAATGAGCTGGAGTTCTACCAGTTTGTCGCCAAGTGTTCTAGCAACTACAAACACCCTCCAAACATTTTCCTTAACCCATTTTGGAGCCTCCATATCAACCTTACATAGAAACTTTCCTTGCTTCATCAAGTACTCAATCTTCAGTGTCTTTCTTGCTCAAAGGCATGCTATCGATTACGGTTTGATCTCTTCCCCTGACAGGATACTCACTTGGACTTGGTCCAGCTATAGGTTGAGCAGCATGCCAGTGAAATTTACACATCTCTTGAATGAAACCAGCCTTTTCTTCTAGAAATTACGCAATTCCCTCTAACAACCTACTGGGCTCCAGGATTGCGCAATCCTGCCAGCCATCCCTCCCAATGAGAATTGTGCAATTTTTCCCATCAACAGGTAGTTCAACCTAGGATTTGCACAAATATAGGTAGTAGTCAACTATTGGGCACATAATTTGCACAACCCCCTTAGGCAGTCAACCCATCTTACAGTCAGTGATACACATTTTTCCATGCAGTTGACCATTGGCATGCATGGACAGTCTGGTTTACTAGTTCCACCCGGGACTGAGGAAACTTGACTTGCATGCATGCATGACTTGATATTCTTGGAATAAGAATATGCAACATGAAAATGGAATCCCATGATTTAGGGAGCTATTTTTAGCAGTAGGGGGTTACATGCAAAGTTGTTTTAGAAGTTTCCCTCCAACTGTCGCTTTTTCCTAGATTTTTGGCATGCCCATCTTGAGACCAAAATTAGTTATTCGACGATTCAAAGCTCATTCATTCACATTGACCTTTGAGCTTTGACATCGCACAACACATCCAGGACTCTTCAACACATCCGTCTAAGCTATTCATGGGTAAGTAGCCTCAACTTGTCTTTTTCAGCATTTTTGTCGCTTTTTGTGTATTCACTTATATGAGTGTTGTTTTCTTTATTTATTTGAATGCCTATTGTCATTTACATATATTATAGCTTTTCCTAGCTCTATTTCAATTTCTGTTGCTATCTCACTATTGTCACATGAATGAAACTTTTTTTCACAGACGTTCGCCCAACCAGTGAACTACCTCACCCACCTGCATGTTGATCTATTTTCTCAATCCTAGATTCATGCTTTGCATGCACTATTTATCACTTCTGCTATAACTTAATGTCTCCATGCATTTCATCAACTTGCTTCCATTTTCTTATCGGTGAGTTGGGCCAACCTTGGCCCATTCTCTACCTTCACCAAGGTTGCATTGTGCAATCTAGATAAGGAAGGGTCACCTTCCCCTCCATATTTGTGTATTCTGTCCCAGCACTAGCTTCCTAGACTGAATTGCACATTTTTGGGAGGTAAATGGCTGCTTGGCCCAAAAATTTGAGCAATTCAGTCACTGGGTTAGTAGTCTTTCCTAGCTAGAATCATGCATTTTGCAATCCTAGTAGCCAACTGCCCAACTAGATTGCGCTTTTTGCAGTACCAGTGTCAGTTAGTCTCCTAGCAGCCCAGACTATGCCTTATGTAGTCTTGGCAATTGGTCTCTCAAACTCTTGGCATAAATTGTGCAACCTTCATGACCATTCACCTAAGGTATGTTACAAGTCAATTCTCATGCTAATTTTGGTTTTCAACTAATAGATTTCTTGCTATGAGTGTTGCCATGTCTCTAAGTATCACAGGTGTTCATCTGCTTCTCAACAATATAGGTACAATGGTTTCCAACAGAGCAGACCTAAAGACATAATTCAAAGTACACTTGGGGATGTAGTCGATTGAGTGTCCATGGGCTTACCTACTCACGAAGACATCAAGTTGTCCATGGATCAGGACATCAAGCTGGAGCATCACAATGAGCATCATCATGAACAAAAACTAAAGGAAACATAATGAATGCAGCAAACGCAGTGAATGCAAAGGGAAGGTTCTTGACAACATAGAGGTGGAGCAAAGTTGCAAGATCAAGTAGATCCACTGATAATGAAAGAAACTTTGGACACTCAAGCTATGAAGTCACGACACGATCCAGGAGGATATTGGTGGCTAGATGCCAATTCCACTTGGACCCTAAGCATTGTTTCTTTCAATTTTTCATTTTCCTTAATTGTAGCATGGTTTATTATTTTTAGCAATTCTTCGGGTCCTAAACTTCTGGAGCCTTTTTGAGGCCATAAACAACATTTTTTTAGCAATCTGCCCAACGATTTTTTGGCTATATTTCTATTTTTTGTTGTATTCCTTAGAGATATCTTTCAAATGGGGTATTATGCACATCAAATAGAGATAATATGACCAAGTTACTACCTTGGGAAGTTGACTGTCAAAGTAACCCCAATGGGGCCCATAAACTCTTGGTGTTACATCTCCTTGGGTTACGATATTTCTTCTTTAGGGTTTTCTCTTATTGTTCAATAATAAAAAGGCCCTTTAGCCTCATTATAACATAGTTTAGAGGCATGTACATGCCACATCTCTTCTTAGAGATAAGCTACCATCACCTGAGCTAGTCTTATTTCCATTCTATTTGTAAGCATATTTTAGTATTTGATATTAATGAAATGAAGTGTTATTTCTACTACATACTTGTATTTATGGTTATATCTGTAATTTTTTGCATTCGTATTTATATCTGGATCAGTGGTATCATAGAGGTCTTCTCTTTATCTTTTTTTCTTTGCATGTCCCTGACGAGGTTAGGATATAAGGAGTTAGGCTTGAACTGGTCAAACCTTTGCAAGACCAGCCTTGCAAATCCCAATGGCCTCCCATGGAGGATGAAAAGAAATATAAGGGGGTAGATGATCCTATCAAAAGCTTGCTCGACAAATCCCTTGAGTGATAAAGGAATGCGATGATGGACAACTTTGCCCAAATCCTTCAGCTACTACCCAAGGTCGACGCATCTACATCCGCAACTACTCTGGAAGCACCACACACTTTAAGGTACAGTTAACTTTGACATTCCCATATTTGAGGTTCAGATAGATGTAGATGCTGTAGATAAATGGTTAATTCTGCTAGAAGGATATCTTTCCGTTTATGATTTTTCCATCTGAGTAAAGATCACTTTTTCACTTCTCAATGCAAACCCCCGCATCAAGGACTAGTGGGAAACCTACTATGAGGAGAAGGATGAAAGCATGAACTCACTGTTTCCAGCTACACCAACTTGGAACTCAATCCAAGATGCCATCAATGAGCTGTACTACCCTGTCAGGAGCTATGAGGACAAATACATAAAGTGGACAATGCTGCGAGAGGGAAGGCACCAAGATGTGTCAGATTTTACCAATGTTTTTCATACCCTTCGCACAAAGTTGGGTATCAAGGATTCCAAGAAGCATTTGGTTCTCAAGTACCGTGGCTACCTACACAGGTACATCTAGGACAAGATGGCATTCATGATATTTCCTCGCTTAGCCCAACATACCGATATGTCATCAAGATCGAGAAAAAGTTTAAACAAAAGAAGAGATACTTTGGATCTGCAAATTTGAAGCAAGGGAAAGGTGCCCCCAAACCACATAACAAAGGACAAAGCCAAGGTGGGGTAGCCCAAGAAAATACAAGTGAGTGTCAGACCAAGCAATCACTGGTGGCCAAGCAAAATGCTTTGGAATCAGATGCATGTTCTAACTTCGAGTCAGAACTTGACAAGGGGAATGACAAAGGGAAGTAGATTATTGATGTGGATCCCAATGCCATCATTGCCACCATGAAGATCCAGAAGGAGGAACCCAAGATCTAGAGGAGGAGGAGTAACTTTTCCACTCCCACATGTGGGTAAAAGGTTCCCTGCTAAAAGGTTCATTGTCGATAGTGGGAGAAAAAATAACCTCATTTCAATAGAGGTCATGAAGTAGTTGGGCTTACTGACCACAGCACATCCACAACTGTACACCATTGGGTGGCTTCACCAAGGATGATATCTTCGCATGAGATAGCAGTCTCTCCTTACATACAACATCAAGCCCTTCACGGATGAGGTATTATGTGATGTTTCTCCCCTTGATGTTTGTGATGTATTATTAGGCCAACCAGAGTTATGGAAGTGACATGTTGTGTATGAGTCAAGGCCTCATGTTTTTATTGTAACTTTTGGAAATAAGTTGTACAAGATACAAGAGGTAGCACCGCCTACCATCATCTCTTTGGTTACTACAAAAAAATGTAGTAAGCTCATTTCCAAAACTAGGAAATTTGTTTTCCTGATGATACACTGTCAGGGAAAGAAGAAGATGGTGGTTGTGACCTCTAGAAAGGGCCCCTCCACACGACAATAATAGATGGACAAGGTCGTGGAGGAGTACAAGTACATATTGACCTCCCCCACAGGGGTGCCTCTGCATTTTCAGGTCAAGCACTCCATTAATCTGACCCCATGTGCACCCCTGTCCAATGGACCAATCTCTTGGCACTCCATTATGGAGAATGACTAAATCAAGAGGAAGATTCAGAAGATATTGTAGAAAGGTCACACCTTCCGAGTTCATCACCCTTTGGGTGGTTGATTGTGTTAGTACATAAGAAGAATGGGACTTGGAGACTCTGTATTGACTATCAAGAGCTAAACAAGATCACTGTCTGAAATAGGTACCCAATCCCATGGATTGATGACCTTCTAGACCAACTGAAGGGGGACAAATATTTTACCAAGATCGACTTGAAATAAGTATATCACCAGGTGCTAATTGAACTCTCTAATGTGTGGAAGACTACCTTCAAAGCTAAAGAGGGCCTTTTCAAATGGTTGATTATTCCTTTCGGGTTGGAAAATGCTCCTGCAGCTTTCATGACGTTGATGGATGACATCTTGTAGCCATTCACCAACTCATTGGTAGTGCTATACCTGAATGACATCCTGATATTTAGCTAAATTTGTGAAGAGCAACTCCACCACATCTGATAGGTTTGCCAAACACTACGATAACTCAAGCTATGTGCCAATTTGGAGAAATTCACATTTGGAGTGACTGAGGTTGAGTATCTGGGATACATTATTGATGAACAGGGGGTGCATCTGGATCCAGCCAAGATCCAAGTCATTTGGGATTGGCTAGTTCAAACCACTCTAATAGAGCTCTGCAACTTTCTAGGTTTTGCCAATTTCTACCACAACTTCGTGTTGGGATTCTCTCATGTCACTTGGCTCTTGAGTTAAGTCATCAAGGGAGAAGAGAAAGAAAAAATCTTTTTTTCTAAATCTCAACATAAGGCATTTGCGGAGTTGTAACATGGCCTTTCCTTTGCACCAGTTCTCACATTACCAGGATTGCAACAGCTATTTGAGATCGAGACAGATGCCCCTCACTATGCTATTAGAGCAGTTCTTACTCAACTAGAGAATCCAGTGGCATATCATAGTGAGACACTTTCAGATACAATGAGGATAAGTTATTCATTAAAGATCCACTTGATCCTTCATCTGTCTTTTCTGGAAACATAGAGGATGAGTTCGTTTGCTTTTCATCTACCCCTCTGTTTGATTCATTTGATCATGTGGATGCCATAGAATTCATTGATTTTTATGATCGTGGTTGTCGTGATCCATTTGCCTCCATTTTTTATCACGATCATGAATCTATCTCATTTGATATTTCCAAGCCACTGGTTTAAGATGATCTACCTGATGATGAAGCTGAGACCCCCAAGACTGTTGAGGCGCTTCAGGTATAGCTAATGGTTATATCAGGTCCTCACTCTCTTGGGGTTAGAGTCACTTGTGATCACGAAACTTTTCAATGACCCAAGGCTCCTCTGGACACATCTATATGCATTGAAGATCCATCTCACACACAAATCACACTTCCTCCACTCGAACTGCATGATTCCATTGCTCATGCATTAGAGCAGTCTTACATTACAAGCACTCCTACGTGACACAAGTTATCTTTGTTTCTTTTATTTTCTAGAATGTCTTAGTAAAGAGTTTTCTCTTGCTTCAAACTTGCATGTAGTGTCACATAGCACCGTGATAAGTCCACAAACTGTTTGTCATGCACATGCGCTCAGTTATGTCCCATCAAAACTTTGAAACACAAATTGTGGTTGTCTTCACTATCATATCTTTCTTGTATGTTAGTCTGCACAGCTAGGTTACTCGCAGACCAAGCCTTCACTCACATGGGTCTACCAATGTGTCGATGGCTAAATTAGAAGTATCACTTCAGTGATCAAGCCCATGCACCATTAGTGTAGGAGTAGGAGTAGTGTTTGCTTTCAGTTGTTTGCTTGCATGGTTGTTCGCTTGCATGCTTGTTTTCTTACATGCTTTGTTTGATTGTTTGTTCGATTTTTTTACTTGCTTCCCTTTCATTTTCGCTTCTTCTCTTGCTTTGCTTTGTTATTTGTTTCTTTCGTTCATAGGTTAGTTGCATGAAACCATGTGTGACTCATGAAATGAGCTAGGTAAAGTACAAGAGGGCTTGTACAACTATGACTACTTGGTTATCTGTAATATTGCCTCTGTATGATGAGCTTGTTAGTCATAAGTCCATGATATATCTAAGGAAAATACGTATTGTTCGAAGTGAACCTTGGTGAAAAGAAAATGCTTGCGTGTTCAATAGTGTCACCTTCTTTAGTCAATTGCCTTTGGGTTAACCCTTGTGACCTTAGCTAGGTAGAGTAAGGTGAGGGGGAAAACCTAACAAGCACGTCAGAGATACAATAAACTACTTCTCTACTGGAACAACCTCCTCTACTCTCAATAAGTTGGGATCCATATTCCACCTCTGAAATGAATAAGTGCTATGCACAATGAAAATGAAAAATGAAAAAAATCAAAATGAAAAAAATGAAAAATGAAAAATGAATAAGGAGAAAGAAGAGAAAGGCTTCCTGCGAAAGGTGACCAAGCTCACTAGTAGTAGAGCCATGATTGTGTTCCTATGTGACTCCACAAGGGTACTATCTAGGCCTACTAGTAGTGGAGAAACATTAGAGATGAAACAAAGACTCTAACGACTATACTACTTGTGCACCTATATACCCTCAACCCCAATTGAAACAACTATGTTGTCTTTGCTTGGAATGTTTGTCAATCGACCAAGGGCTTGGCAGGTGCTACATCTTATAATCAATTTAGTGTGAAACCAAGATGAGCTAAGAACTGAACAATACTTCCAGAGGTGTTAGACTTTCTTTTCACGAACAAGGTCTATACAGAGAGCTAGAGTTCTACTAGTTTGTCGCCAAGTGTTGTAGCAACTACAAACACCCTCCAAATATTTGCCTTAACCCATTTTGGAGCCTCCCTATCAAACTTAAATAGAAACTTTCTTGCTTCATCAAGTCCTCAAGCTTCAATGCCTTTCTTGCTCAAAGGTAGCTTATTGATTACAGTTTGATCTCTTCCCCTCACAGGATACTCACCTGGACTTAGTCTAGCTACAAGATGAGAAGCATGCTAGTGAAATTTATGCATCTCTTGAAGGAAACTAGCCTTTACTTCTAGGAATTACCCAATTCTCTCTGGCAACCCGCTGGGCTCCAAGATTGCACAGTCCTTCCAGCCAACCCTCCCAATAGAAATTGACCAGCTTTTCCCATCAAAAAGTAGTTCAACAAAGAATTTTTCCTAAATCTGGGTAGTAGTCAACTATTGGGCCTAGAATTTGCACAACCCCCTTAGGCAGTCACCCCATCTTATAGTTAGTAATATGCATTTTTCCAAGCAGTTGACCACTGGCATGCATGGACAGTCTGGTTGACCAGTTCCACCTAGAACCGAGGAAACTTGACTTGCATGCATCCATGACTTGATCTTCCCAGAATAGGAATATGCAACATGCAAAAGGAATCCCGTGATTTAGGGAGCTATTTTTAGCATCCAGGGGTTACATGCAAAGTTGTTTTAGAAGTTTCCCTCCAAGTGTTGCTTTTTGCTAGATTTTTTTGGGACATAAATTAGTTATTCAATCATTTAGAGCTCATTCATTCACATTGATCTTGGAGCTCTGACATCCCACAACACATCCATGACTCTTCGACACATCTGTCTAAGCTATTCATGGGTAACTAGCCTCAGCTTGTCTTTTTCAACATTTTTGTTTCTTTTTGTGTATTTGCATGTGTGAGTGTTGTTTTATTTATTTATTTGAATGTGTACTATTATTTACATATATTATAGCTTGTCCTAGCTCTGTTTCAATTTTCGTTGCTATCTCACTATTGTCACATGCGTGAAACTATTTTTCACGGACATTCGCCCAACCGGTGAACTGCCTCACCCACATGCATGTTGATCTATTTTCTCAATCCCCAATTCATGCTTTACTTGTACTCTTTATCACTTCTGCTATCACTTTGTGTCTCCCTGCATTTCATCGACTTGCTTTCATTTTCCCGTCGGTGGGTTGGGCCAACTTTGGCCCATTCTCTGCCTTCACCAAGGCTACATTGCGCAATCTGGATATGGAAGGGTCACCTTTCCCTCCATATTTGTGTATTCTAGCCCAGAACTAGCCTCCTAGACTAAATTGTGAATTTTTGGAGGTCAGTGGCTACTTGGCCCAAAAATTTGCACAATTCTGTCCCTGGGCTAGTAGTCTTTCTCGGCTAGAATCGTGCTTTTTGCAATCCCAGTAGTCAACTGCCCAACTAGATTGCACTTTTTGTAGTTCCAATGTCAGTTAGTCTCCCAGAAACCCAGACTATGACTTGTGCAGTCTTGGCAGTTGGTCTCTCAACCTCCTGGCGAAAATTATGCAACCTTTATGATCATTCACCTAAGCTATGTTATAGGTCAATTCTCATGTTCATTTTGGTTTTCCACTGACAGATTGCTTGCTATGCGTGTTGCCATGTACCTAGGTGTCACAGGTGTTCATCTACCTCTCAGTAGTGTTGGTACAATGGTTTCCAAGAGAGCAGAGCTGAAGACATCATCCAAATCATGCTTGGGGATGCAGTCAATTAAGTGTCCACGAGCTTACCTACTCAAGAAGACATCAAGTTGTCTGTTGACTAGGACATCAAGTTGTTCGTTGACTAGGACATCAAGTTGTAGCATCACAATGAGCATCATCATGAACAACAATTGAAGGAAACATACTGAATGTAGAAAATGTAGCGAATGCAAGGGGAAGGTTCTTGACAACATAGAGGTGTAGCAAAGTTGCAAGATCAAGAAGATCCATTAATAATGAAAGAAACTTTGGACACTCAGGCTATGAAGTGACAACACGATCCAGGTGGATATTGGTGGCTAGCCACCAATTCCACTTGGACCCTAACCATTGTTTCTTTTAGTTTTTCAGTTTCCTTAATTGTAGCATGGTTTACTATATTTAACAATTCTTTGGGTCCTAAACTTCTAGAGCCTTTTTGAGGCCCTAAACGACATTTTTTTGGCAATCTACCCAACGATTTTCTGGCTATATTTCTACTTTCAGTTGTAGTCCTCAGAGAGATATTTCAAATGAGGTATCATGCACATCAAATAGAGAATATGACCAAGTTGCTACCTTAGGAAGTTGGTTGTCAAACTAACCCCAACGGGGCCCATAAACTCTTGGTGTTACATCTCCTCAGGTTAGGGTATTGCTTGTTTAGGGTTTTCTATTATTCTTCAATAATAAAAATGCCCTTCAGCCTCATTGCAACATAGTTCAGAGGCATGTACATGCCACATCTCTTCTCAGAGATAAGCTACCATCACCCGCTAGTCTTATTTCCATTATGTTTGTAAGCATATTTTAGTATTTGATATTAATGAAATGAATTGTTATTTCTACTGCATCTTTGTATTTATGGTTATATCTGTAATTTTTTGCATTCCTATTTATTTCTGGATCATTGGTATTAGAGAGGTCTTCTCTTTCTCTGTTTTTTCTTTTCATGTCCCTGATGAGGTCGAGATATAAGGAGTTAGGGCTTGAACTGGTTGAACCTTTGCAAGACTAGCCTTGCAAATCCTAACAACCTCCCATGGAGGATGAAAAGAAAGATAAGGTGGTATGAGATCCTATGAAAATCTTTCTTGACAAATCCCTCGAGTGATAAAGGAACACGATGATTTATAACCTTTCTGAGATCTTTCAGCCACTACCCAAGGTCAACAGATCTACTTCCGACAACTACTATAGAAGAACCACACACTTTAAGGCACAATTAACTTTGAAATTCCCATATTTAAGGTTCAGATAGATGCAGACGTTCTAGATAAATGGTTAATTATGCTAGAAGGATTTTTTTTATGTTTATGATTTTTCTAGCTGAGAAAATATCACTTTTTCACTTCTCAAAGTAGACCGCCACATCAAGGACTGGTGGGAAACCTACTGTGAGGAGAAGGATGAAAGTATGAACTCACTGTTTTTAGCTGCACTAACTTGGAACTCATTCTAAGATGCCATCAATGAGTAGTGCTACCCTGTCAGGAGCTATGAGGATAAATACATAAAGTCGACAGTGCTGCGAGAGGGAAGGGACCAAGATGTGTTGGATTTTACCAGTGTTTTTCATACCCTTCACACAAAGTTGGGTATCAAGGATTCTAAGAAGAATTTGGTTCTCAAGTATTTTGGCTGCCTACATAGGTACATCTAGGACAAGATGGCATTCCTAGACATTTCCTCACTCAACACAACATACCGATATGTTGTCAAGATTGAGAAAAAGTTTTAATGGAATAAGAGATAATTTGGATTTGTGAATTCAAAGCAAGGGAAAGGTGCCCCCAAACCACATAAAAAAGGACAAAGCCAAGGCGGGGTAGCCCAAGACAACAAAAGTGAGTGTCGGGCCAATCAGTCACTGGTGGCCAAGCTAAATGCTTTGGAATCAGATGCATGTTTTGACTCTGAGTTAGAACCTGACAAGGGGAATGAAAAAGGGAAGCAGATTATCGATGTGGATCCCAATGCCATCATTGCCACCATGAAGATCCAGAAGGAGGAACCCAAAGATCCAAAGGAGGACAAGTGACTTTTCCACTCCCAGATGTGGGAAAAAGGTTCCCCGCTACAGTTCATTATCAACAACAGGAGAAAAAAGAACCTTATCTTGGCAAAGGTCGTGATGTAGTTGGGCTTATCGACCACAACACATCCACAACGGTACACCATTAGGTGGCTCAACCAAGGATGATATCTTCGCATGAGTTAGCAGTGTCACCTTCCATAAAACATCAAGCCCTTCACGGATGAGGTATTATGTGATGTTTCTCCCCTTGATGTTTATGATGTATTATTATGCCAACCATAATTATGGAAGCGACATGCTATGTACGAGTCAAGGCCTCATGTTGTTATTGTTACTTTGGGAAATAAGTTGTACAGGATACCAGAGGTAGCACCACCTACCATCATCTCTTTGGTTACTACAAAAAAATGTAGTAAGCTCATTTCGAAAACCAAGAAATTTCTTTTCCTCATGATACCCCCTTAGGGAAAGAATAAGATGGTGGACACGACCTCTAGAAAGGGCCCCTCCACATGACAACAATAGATGGACAAGGTTGTGGAGGAGTACAAGGACATCTTAACCTCCCCCACAGGGGTGCCTCTACATTTTCAGGTCAAGCACTCCATCGATCTGACCCTATGTGAACCACTACCTAATGGACCAATCTATTGATGCTGTTATGGAGAATGACTAAATAAATAGGAAAATTCATAAGCTACTGCATAAAGGTCACATTCGTCTAAGTTCGTCACCCTTTGGGTGGTTTATTATGTTAGTATAGAAGAAGAATGGGACTTGGAGACTCTGTATTGACTATCGGGTGCTAAACAAGATCACTGTCCGGAATAGGTACTTGATCCCACAAATTGATGGCCTTCTAGACCAACTAAAGGGGGACAAATATTTTAGCAAGATCGACTTGAAATCAGGATATCACCAGTTACCAATTGAACCCTCTAATGTGTGGAAGACTACCTTCAAAGCCAAGGAGGGCCTTTTCAAATGGTTGGTTATGCCTTTCGAGTTGATGAATGCTCCTGCAACTTTCATGAGGCTGATGGATGATATCTTGTGGCCATTCACCAACTCATTGGTAGTGGTATACTTGAATGACATCCTAATCTTCAACTAAAGTTGTGAAGAGCACCTCCACTACATCTAACAAGTTCTCCAAACACTATGGCAACACAAGCTATGTGCCGATTTGGAGAAATGCACTTTTGGCATGACCCAGGTTGAGTATCTGGGATAAATTATTGATGAACAAGGGGTGCATGTGGATCTAGCCAAGATCCAATTCATTCTGAATTGGCTATTTCAAACCACCCTCATAGAGATCTGTATCTTTCTGGGTCTTTTTAATTTCTACCACAGCTTCGTGTTGGGATTCTCTCATATCACTTGGCCCTTGAGTCAAGTCACCAAGGGAGAAGCGAAAGAAAAATTCTTTTGGTTTGAATCTCAACAGAAGGCATTCATAGAGTTGAAACATGGCCTCTCCTCTGCACCAGTTCTCACATTACTAGACTTGTAATAGCCATTTGAGATCAAGACATATGCCTCTCACTATACTATTAGGGCAATCCTTACTTAACAAAAGAATCTAGTGGCATATCACAGTGAGACGCTTTCAAACATAGTCCGGAGGTATCCCACTTATGACAAAGATATGTATTCCATTATGTAGTCCTGCCGTCAATGGAAGCATTACATTTTGAGGAAGGAAACGATTATCAACAAAGACCATCAACCCCTACAGTTCATATAGATGCAAGGGAAGTTGTAGAATGATCACCATCAGAAGCCGTCCACATACTTGCAACAATTCCATTTGAATATAAAGTATAATAAGGGTAGCACTAATAATGTTGCATATTGCCTCAACCAAATACCAATCATGCAATTAACCACCGTGCTCGACTTTTGTGGGCATGAGACTTTTGATTGGCCACTTCTCTATAGAAGTGAGCCAGAATTCGGCCACACATACCAGACACTCTTGGAGGGTCAACAAGTTTGAGATTTTCACCTCTAGGATGGCCTATTATGCTACTTGTGACAACTTTATGTTCCTTCAAGCGAGCGTGTCAAGATTATTTTGGAAGCACACTACAGTCAGGCCATTGGGCATTTCAGGGTCAAAAAAACAATGGCAGTACTATAAAAGTATTAGTATTGGTTGAATCTTTGACATGATGTAGAGAAGTACATTATATCGTGCACTGCTTGCGCCATTGGTAAACCGACCATCATGTAGAAAGGCTTCTATATTTTTCTACCCACCCCTATTCGACCTTAGGAATCCATATCCATGGATTACATGTTGGGCCTTCCTTCTACTAAGCATGGAAATGACTGTGTTTCTATGGTCGTCGACAAATTCTCGAAGATGGCCATTATGGCTCCCTGTAAGAAGAATATCATAGTAGAAGCCTCTACTAAACTCTTATTTGAATGAGTGTGGGTACACTTTGGGATCCTAGAGTCTATCATATCATATAGGGATAGAAGGTTCCTCAATACATTTTGGTCCAGTTTCTAGTCGATGCTGGACACAAAGCTCACTAATTCCACAACATTCGATCCCCAAACTGATGGTTAGGCAGAGGTTGTTAATAGGATGATCATACAAATCATAGGCATGTACAACTCAAATCATCCACACACATAGGATGAGAGCCTCCCCTGTGTCCAGGATAATTATAATTGGTCTCTCCACAACCCGACTGGACACAACACTTTTCAGGTGGGCTTGGGATTCCAGCGACTATGTACCATTGATATGGCCATGCCATTTACAACTACTTAGGAAGATTTGGCTCATGTCAAATCCAAAATTGATAAGGCAAATAGCTTCATTGAGCACATCCAACATATCCATGAGCATGTCCATGACATTCTTTAGAACTCAAATGCTAGGTACATGCAGCAACATGATCAACATCGGGTGCCACACAAGTTTCATGTGGGCGACAAAGTCTGGTTTCATTCCCAAAAGAAACATCTTACAAAAGCCTATCATAAACTCATACCACTTTGATATGATCCTTACACCATTGCCAAGGTTGTGGGAGAATGAATTTGAGTTCAACATTCCCCCATTCCTTGGACTACACCTAGTGTTCAATGTGCACCGCCTTCGACCATACTTCCCACCATTGCTAGACACATCAGACATTGTAGAACAACTCACACCTATAGAGTTAAATCCAGAATGCATGGAACAAGCCACAACTGATGTTTCATGGGAACACATATCAAGCACACTTTCCAGTAGAAGATCCAATTGTATTGAGTTGTTAAAGAAGAAAAACTCCTTCAACAAGGCAAGCGGCTCACCAAGGACCAAGTTCAGCAGAAGTTTACTCATCTCATGGAGGAACTCAATGCAATGGTGACCATTTCTTCTAGAGGGGGAGGAATGATCCAGGTGGATATTGATGGCCACCCACGAGTTCCACTTGGGCCCCCACCATTGCTTCCTTGAGTTTTTCTGTTTCTTTAATTGTAGCACAATTTACTATTTTTAGAAGCTTTTTAGGTCCTAAACTTTCAGAGTTGTTTTGAGGCCCTAGACAATGTTTCTCGCCAATTCCACTTGTTACCCCACCATTGTTTCTTTCATTTTTTTAGTTTCCTTTAATTGTATCACAATTTACTATTTTAGCAGTTTTTCGAGTCCTAAACTTCTAGAGCCATTTTGAGGCCCTAAACGATGTTTTTTTGCAATCTCCCGCCAATGATTTTTTACATAGAATCATCTTCTCCATCATAGTCATTAGAGAGTTCTTTCCAATGGGGTAGCATGTGCATCAAATGGAAATAATATGACCAAGTTGCGACCACAAAAAGTTGGTTGTCCAACTAACCATAACAAGGCCCGTAAACTCTTGTTGTTACATCTCCTCGTGTTAGGGTTTTGGTTCTCTAGGGTTTTCTCTCATTGTTCAATAATAATAAGGACCTTGAGCCTCATTGTAAAGCAATTTAGAGGCATGTAGCTGCCACATCTCTTCTCAGAGATAACCTACCATCACCCAAGCTAGTCTTATTTCCATTCTATTTGTAAGCATATTTCAATATTTGATATTAATGAAATAAAGTGTTATTTCTACTACATCTTTATATTTATGGTTATATATGTAATTTATTGCGTTCCTGTTTAAATCTAGATCACGACGTGACATGAATATCGCACAAAAGTAGAAGATGGAACAAAGAAGCAGTTGCATGTGCTGAAGTAGCAACTAATGAAGAACATGAAGCTACACATATTGTCCAATGAATTGCAGTAGGAACAAGAACAACAGTGGGTGAAACATAAACTCACGAATGAAACTATGCTAGTACAAGTTAAGGATCCATCCCAATAGCTGACATAGAGCAAACATGGTGAGCAGTGTTGTTGATCGCTTGCAAAGGATCCAATAACATGCATGTCATTGAGCAAGCACATGTAATCCAACCCATTCAATGCACTCACCAAGGAGAAGACAAGAAGAAAGTACAACTGGGGCTAAACATGTACATTGTAAAGTTGATGTGCATGATCACTAGCACACACTTGGAGATCACGGGCACTATGCATCAGTGTCTTTATGGTTCATTCATACCTAATAAGACCATGCACATGTTAGCAGATGAGTTGGATGAAGTGGCCGAACCAATGCACTGGTTGCAACGAAGGAAAGAGTTTGCTTCAGAAATATGTCACCATAACGTACATGCACAACATCACGGATGATCAAGCTTGGCATAAGCTCACTAGCTTCACCATCACAAGCATGTCAAAGAGTTGGTCTCACCATAACTGACTGAGTGTTAGTGATGTCTTGCAAGGCTTGCTCGAGCCATGTCGTCTCACATGAGCACATGTGCATTGTAATGTTGAGTCATGTCAAGTGTAAGTTGAGTGTCAACAGTTGAATGTAACAGCCATAGAGTAGGTGAAGAGTCATGGGGATAGTTGAACTGTCACAAAGGGGAATGTCAAGGGTCACCTCACCCTTTGCTATAAATAGTCCCTCATAATTCATTGTATAGGCTTTTGGTCAGGTCAAGCTTATACTAAGACTATCTTGAAGAAGGTTGGATAGTATTTTAACATGCCTTGGCTTCTCCATTGCATGAAGCTAGTAAATCTCTTTGGAGGAGTAGGCAGATGTTTCTGTAATGTTCTACTGACAGGGCTAGCAGGTTTACATGGTGTATGGTATGATTGTGACTTACACTTCTTTATATAATGAAAGCCAGCACATTTACATGCATATGTTGTTATTATACCTGGACTGCTCTGGTTTCCTTAATGATATATGTTATTTAACTTACGTAGTTATATATGAATTGATTCACATGCAATTATATGAATCTTGTTGTTAATGTGTTGCATATATTGTTAATGTTGTCACCATCCATGTCGACTGCTATTAAAATTGGAAACTAGGGACAAACTCCATGTGGGTCATATTATTAATGGAAGCTGATATATTTCATGGATCCCTCTCATCGAGAGGTGTAGGATTGATCTAATGATCATTCGATTCTGATAAGTGTTCATGGAGATATGAATTTATTTGTGTTATGGGACAATTCGTCAAGGTTGGCCAGCAACCAAATAAACCCCACTTGTGCTCAAAGTTTTAGTATAAATAGAGGTGGCCTTCAAGTCATTTTAACACACTTGGGAACTCTTCCTCTCTACTTGTCTTTAGGTTTTAGTAGGAGGAGAGATCCTAGGAGATAACGCTGCCCTAATCCAGAGGGTAGAAGCCGGAACTACCGAGAATAGCTGAAATTGTCAGGAAGTCGGAACTGCTAGGAATTGTTGGGAAAGCTTACGTAGAGGGAAGAAGCTGGAACTATTAGGAACTGCTGGGAACAATAGAAATTTCTAGGAACTATTGGAACTGCTGGGAAAGATGATGCAGAGAGTAGAAGCCAGAACTACCCGGAACAACCAGAATTACTGGGAACTGTCAAAAATGTTGGAACTGTCACGAAGGTTAACACAGAGGGTAGAAGCCGGAACTGCTGGGAATAGCAGGAATCACCAGGAATTGTTGGAATAACTGGGAAATCTGTTGCAGAGTGCAGAAGCTGGAATAGCTAGAACCGTCGAGAGCTACTGGAATAGCTAAGAAAGCTGACATAGAGGGTGGAAGTTACAACTGCCAGGAACAACTGGAATAGCTGGAACTTCCAGGAACTGCTGGAATAGCCCTAGCGCCTGTCTCCAAAGGAGAGTAGCATACAAGGGAAAACTAACTAACATTGGGATAGTTGTATGGTACTTAATAGTAAATACACCAAGCATGTCATGTTACAGCTAGCATGCTAGGGAAAACAAGCAAGCAAGGGACAACAAGCAAGCAAGGTGCAACCTACACATAGGTCAGTATGGAAACATGGTGCAGCAATGGCACATAATGCAGTACAATGATGGGTATAGTGATGATTAATGAAGCGTGATGAGATGCACCATAGTGATGATGGGTGCAACGTCATGTAGCGTGGTGAGGTGAAACATGATGACAAAATACAGCACAACGATAGGTGAAGGAGTCACCTTGGAGAATCAATTGAAGCCTCATCTCTTCAACTGACTCATGTATCATCTTCTTAGAGATGATCTATGCTCTTATCTAGATAAGTCAAAGTGTTTACTTCTATTGTAAACGTATTATCTCTCTCTCTCTCTATAATTTCCCCACGAATTAACCTACGTGTAATAATTTTTTTTACAAATAAACATATACTATACCACCCCTGCATGCATTCGGGTCACAAACATTTCAACGTTAATACTATCTACACGCAGGCACCATAATAGAAATGGCTATGGGTAAAAAAATATCTTGTCATTTATGAATGCAATTGGAAATATCCCACGGAGGCAGAGAATTATCTGCCAGATTTAATGCTGGTAAAGTTGCTCCTTACACCTGGCCTTGTCATTTACTTCTACCGGCTTATTCACGTGATGAGGGTATGGTCTATGAACCCTTTGCTTCCGCGCCCTTGGGCTCCTCCCTGCATTGATGGTGTGGAACCATGGTAGCCCATCTGAGGGTGAGGCTGGATTGATACACATCTACTCAATTAGTCATGCCATTGATGTTTTCCAAAAGCATTGTCCTCGGCCTTGCTACAGCTCCATTCTAATTCCTGGTGCCGAACATTCTCAGAACCGTTGCTTGATGATGAATGGTTATGGCTCTTATTGTTTGCCAAGTTCCATATCAACTTGGACCTAGTTTTTAATAGCAACTGTCTTGTGGTAAGAATTTCACTATGATGTCTATAAGCTTTTCTTTGATTTTCCACGCCCTCACTGTATTCCTTTGTTTTCTATTCAGCCTAAATTATAACATGCTTCAGGCTTGTCTCTCTTTCTGTGGATGAGGAATACGGGTCTTCTCCAGTAAGTTATGCATGGGTGCAGGTGTAGCTGCCCAGCTCCAGGTCCTATCCTTTTAGAGCTCGACTGACAGGTAAGTTCCTACAAATTTTTTGCATGCCATTTGTTAACTTATATGTTCTGCTATAAGAAGTAAAGGGTTCATTGCATGATATGAAGGGCTCTTTATTCTATATCGATTAGTAATGGCCCTCTGGCCTAGTCCCTTACGGCTTATCCTCTTTGTTTATTGTACAGAGTTTTTGGTAGGGTTTGAGCATGGCAGGTCTGCCCAGCTCATATAAGGATTGGGAATCCATCCCTCGAACAGGGTTTTCAACTGTTAACCATATTTATATGAGCTATCAAGCTCTCTTATACATTTTCTATATAATGGATTCTCCGATAAATAATTTTATTCGGGTTATTCTCTTGGTGAATATTTTATGGCTCCCTACATTTCAAGACTATTCATGCACATAATATTTATGTATACTCCAATTCTTATACTGTTGGTCTGGTCTCTATGACCTGAGTTCTATTAGGTGAGGGATGATTGCCTTCCCTGTGGCACATTACCTTATTCCTTTAAATTATTAATATATATAAACCCTCGTTAAGTTTCATGAGTTGTTGAATTATGATTTCTATGACTGTGACAAAGCATTTTGTAAATATATATAATGTTGTTCTGAACATCCCTCAGTTTGGCCAGTGGGATTTTTATTTCATAATGTATGGTACACGGCGTAATAACCTTTGCATGATGGAAAAGGGTTTATACTTAGCAGGTTTATATGCTTGTTTTTCTAACAATGATTATAAGTCTGGTCCTTCACAATACTAGATTCTTGTTCATATATCCTGTAGGATTAATACCTGAATTCACTCCTCAGAGCCAGGTTTACATTTTTATGCATTCTCTGTATTTTTCTCATCCTGTATGGTGCCAATATTGGCAATATTTCCTTTCTGTTGTTGCACATATATATTTGTGTGCTTACATTGCTGCCTTATAAATTCTATCTGCATGCTAGTAGGAGCGATTAGACTCTGAGCATGAATCTGCAAACCCTCGCGGTTGCGACTTTGCTACTAATATTTTTCTTCAAAATCTAAATTTATTTTTCATACCACGAATGTTTCTGGGGTTCTAATTTTGAATGTTATACTTTTCTACGTCTCTTTGTAATAAGGCTTGTGAAAAAAATAGAGAAAGAACTCTGTTGGTCTTTCTATTGTTAATGGATTGTTATTTTTTTCGTTTTACTATAATGACAATATTTTGAAGACTCTGAATCCATGGTGAGCCTGTGAGTTTGCTATTTTCCATTATTTCTATAATCTTTGAAAAAGATTTCCCAGCAGAACACTCACGCATTTGACTCCTAGAATTTGTTTTCAAAGAACAAGATTCAAAACTCTTCACAAACTACTAAGCACTTGCATCAGTAAAGGTTTCTTTAGGAGGACAACCATACCTCTGCCCAGTTTCCCGTCTTGGTTCCCTGTAAGAAAATTCTCCCACTCCCTCTTTCACATAATAAAGAGGATACAAAAAATAATAACATTATAAAGCTTCCAAAATAGTCACAACCCAGGGATTTCTTATGTACCTAGAGTTCTCTGGCTAAAAAATCATTCTTGACAGTCACCCGAATCAACGTCTCCTGTCTTTCAAACCATCCGACCATGAGATTCATCCTTCAAGACCAGAACCTCCCCCCTTGCTTCTTGCTAGACCACATTCTTCCGCAAGTTGCTCGTACAACGAGCAGGGTATCTGGTCATCACCAGACTTGGCGACCTTTTTCCTTCCTTATTCAATTCTTTTCTTTTTCTCTCTGCCTATCACTACAGCGCAGATTTTTCCTCTCCTCCCCTCCTTTTCTCTGGAAACCTTTCTAGTTAGGGGAGGTAGTTAGGGTTGCTTCCACAAAAACTGTCTTTCCACCTCAATAGGACAACTTCCTCCTTTAAGGAAAACACTTTTTACATCTCATAATGGAAACAAATTATATTTCAAATTTAAACATATAATAATAATAGGTTCAATTTATATTTACCACAGTAAATCAAATATTTACATTTTTATCCCGGGACATTACATCTTCCCCCCCTGAGATTGGACATCGTCCCGATGTCCTTCAGCTGTGAACAACCCTGGATAAGTACTTTTCATAAGTTCTTCATCTTCCCAAGTGGCCTCATCAGGCCCAAAGTGCTGCCACTACACTTTAACTTGGGAAATATCCCGCTTCCACAGCGTTACTTCTCTCCGATCGAGGATGCTTAGTGGTTTGACCCTGATTTCTCCTTCTCGTTCTACATGCAACATGCAACATGCTAAGTCAATTTTCCTTTAAAAGAAAACATTTAGACTGATCTGTTGGAGATAATTCTCACTTGAATATCCTGCCATTTAATCACATGTTTAGTATCATAAACATATTTTTTTACAAAGACATGAAAGGCATTGTGGACTTGTATGTGACTTGGCAGAGCGAGCTGGTAAGCCATCGGCACAATTCTTGCTAAGATATAGAATGGTCCACAATATCAAGGTGCCAACTTAGTGCACCTGCTCCACTCTAATGTGCTCTTTTTTGCTTGAATTCTCACATACACATGATCACTGATTTGATACTCCTTAAACCTCCTTTTCTGGTCAGCAAAGTTCTTTTGCCTATCCTAGGCTGCCTTCAGATTAGATCATGCCCTTTTAACCAATTCCTCCATCTCCTTAAGCATTTCAGGACCTATCATCAATCTATCTTTCGGTCCACTCCAGCTCGAGGGGGTGCAGCCCCATCCATACAATACTTCAAAAGGGCTCATTAGCAATGATGTGTGGTACCCATTATTGTATGCGAACTCAACCAAATGTAGATAGTCCTCCCACTTGGTTGGTTGCTGCATCACATATGCTCTTAACATATCTTTCACTACCTGGTCCACCCGTTTAGTTTGCCCGTCAGTTTGAGGGTGATAAGCCATGCTAAAGTTCAGTTGAGTTCCCAGTTCTTCAAACATTGTTTTCCAAAAGACTGATCTAAATTTTACATCATGGTCTGAAATTATTATCTTTGCTAACCCATGCAGCTTAAATATATTTTGCATGAATACATGGGCGATCTGCAAAACTTTGTAGGTAGATTGCACTGGTATAAAATGTGCTGACTTACTTAGCTTGTCCACCACCACCATCATGGAGTCATTATTTTTCTTTGACTTAGGCAAACCCATTATAAATTCCATCGAGATGGTTTCCCACTTCCATTATGGGATGGGTAATGGCTGTAATAAACCCATAGGATGTTGGTGTTCTGCTTTAATTTGCTGACATTCCAGACATCGTGCCAAATAACTAGCCACATCTTTCTTCATACCCAGCCAATAATATTCTTTTCGAAGTGCAGTGATCATCTTTTGATATCTTGGGTGTCCAGTGTAATGAATCTTATGATACTAATCCAATATCAGTTTTTTAATACTATTCTGATTGGGCACGTACAAGCTTCCTTTATAATACAACATTCCAACATCATCCAAACAATTATCCGACTGTTTTTCTTTGTTGGTTGGTTACTACACTTACTGTTTTATTTGCTGATAAACAACATCTTGTTCAGCTACCTTTTTAATCATTTCCCCGAGGGGATTTTCCCTTCACTGCAAGAAATCTCGTATAAGCATTGCAATTTCCAACTCAAAGCATCTGCCACCTGATTCTTCTTCCATTTTAAATGCTTTATCTCAAAATCAAAACCACTTAGGAAATCCACCCACCATGCTTGCCTTGCATTTAGAGTGGGTTGGCTAAAATAATTGGTCAGATTGTGGTGATCTGTCAATAACAGAAATTTTCTTCCCATAAGGTAATGTCGCCACATTTTTAGGGCGTGAATCATAGCTGCCAACGAACCTCCTACTCCTTCTTTACTTGCGTCCGTGCACACAACATAATCTTTGTTGGGAACAACTATGCTCAAAATAGGTGTGGTGGTGAGTAGGTATTTAAGTTGCTCGAATCTTTTTTTACATTCAGGGGTCCACCTAAAGGCCCTTCCCTTTTTCTGTAAGGAATTGATGGGATAAGCTATCCTTGAAAATACTTGCACAAACCGTCTATAATAGCCTGCTAACCCTATGAAGGATCAGATGTCCGCCACATGTTTACATACCAGTCATTCCATTATGGTCCTTATCTTTTCGGGATCCACTGTGATTCCTTCCTTAGTAATTATATGCCCCAAATATTGTATTTTTTCTTTGAAAAATTCACATTTGCTGAACTTAGTGTATAGTTGGTGTTCTCGGAGGGTTTGCAATACTAATCTGAGGTGCTCCTAGTGCTCCTCCATTGTCCGAGATTAAATCAATATATCGTCAATGAAAATCAACATGAACTTATCCAAATACTGGTGAAATACGTTGTTCATTAGACACATAAAAGTTGCGGGGGCGTTGGTCAACCCAAAGGGTAACACCGCAAATTCAAAATGGCCATATCGTGTTCTAAAAGTTGTCTTAGCTATATCCTCCTCTTTAATCCTGACTTGGTGATACCCTAATCGCAAGTCAATCTTTGAGAAACTGTATCTCCCTTTACCTGATCAAACAATTCATTGATACAGGGCAGATGATATTTGTTCTTGATCATCAATTTGTTTAGTTGAAGATAATGTATACACATGCGAAGGGTCCCACCTTTCTTCTTAACAAACAACACCAGGGATCCCCAGGGTGACACTGGGGCAGATATAGTTTTTGTCCAACAACTCCTGTAATTGAATTTTTAATTCTATCAATTCTGGTATGCTCATTCTGTAGAGTGCTTGAGATACCGGGGTTGCTCCTGGCACTAATTCAATGGTAAGATCTATATTTCTTTTAGGTGGTAGTCTGGGAATCTCCTTCGGATACACATCAACAAATTCCTGTATCACAGTAATATTCTCCATTGTGGCTATTTTATCTTTTGAGTTGGCATAGCCCACTTGGATGGCATAAATCTAACATCCTTTCTTAATACATTTTGCTAACTATGAGGCGGTTATGGGTCGAACTTGCACTAGCCACTTGATTCCTTGCATTTCTTGCTTTATTCCAAGCTCATTCTTATAACTGATAGTCTTGGTTTTACAATTAATTATGGACCAACGTTTTTCTAACTAGTCCATACCAATCAATATATCATACGAGCCAAGGGGAAGCACATTTAAATCTGCTGTAACTGACTGTCCTACTATTTTTAAGGGGAATTTTTTGATCTTAGCATTTACCCATCTTTTTGCCCCTGTTGCCAACTGAACTAACCAAGGGTCCTTAAACTTAATAGGTTGCAACTTACAATGCTCCACAATTCTAGGACTAATATAACTTAATGTCGCACCAGGGTCAATTAAAACAGTTACAACAAGGTCTAAGAGTTTACCTTCAAATTCCACCATGGTCCACTAGTACTCCTCCTGATGATCCTCTAGAGTAGCATTAATCTTCGGTAGACTCCGTCCTACATTGCCAACTATAGAAGCTTCATAGACTTCGAAAACTTGTTCGGTTCCTTTTCGTTGAAGGCAGTTTTTAACGTAATGGGGTCCACCACAGCCCCAACATTGCACTGGAGGCCTTGCTGTCCCTTTGTTGTCGACTTTTCTAGGTTGTTCATTGGTTTTGGACTCAATGGGGGGCTTTAATCGGAGCGAGTTATTTTCTATGATTCTACTATTTTGTCCCTTGGTGAATCCTTTGTTACCACCACCACGATTACCTTTAGTACTCCTAGCCACCTTTTTTCTTTTCTTATCGAACCATCTCTTACCCAGGATTTCTCCCTTCTGCTTGCTTTGCTGGTAGCAAATTTGGGCTTCACGTATAGCCTCATCTATCGTCTTTGGGTTGTCAAATTCGATCCTTTCCCTCATACTCAAGGGTAAACTACTCACAAACCTTTGTACTTTAGCTTTTTATTCCCGAATATAAGGTACATAATGGAGTAATGAAGTAAAACGAGTGATGAATTCGTCCATAGTTTGCTGTCCCAATCACAGGTCATGGAACTCTCTTGCCTTTTCATCATAGAAGCAGTTTGTTAGGTATCTTTATTTAAAGTATTTTTGAAAATTTTCCCAAGTCATAGTCTGTTCACTCACTCCTCTTACCATATTAACCTCTTCCCACCACAAGGTGGCTTTCCCCTGCAATTGGAAAATGGCCAACCTTGCCTTAAGATTGTGATTGTATTCATACAATTGGAAATATTTGTTCACCGTAATTAACCACGCCTTAGCTGCTTCCTCCTGTGTCAAAGAGTGGCAGTTTGATCTTGTGGAATTCCCCTTGCAACTCTATCCGTTGCTTTTTTGATGTTTTTTGTTCGGAGGCATTATCAGATCATTCCTCCTCCCTTCCTTTTGACTCTTCAGATTCTGTGTTTTGATTCTGTTCCCCTGACATCCTTTGTTTCTCAGCACTGGTATTCAGTGGTTGCTAAATGTGCTTGTCATATAGGCTCTTTATGATTCTCTCATGTTCCATGGTTAACCTTGCGTTATCATCCCTCAATTGGGCAATTTCATTTTTCAATTCCTGCACTGTCTCCAAAATTGCAAGGTTTGTATTGTGGGCCTCCTCCCCAAGCTATACCCATAATTTGGGGTTATTCTCTACAGGTCCCTATCCCACTACAAATCTGTGTGACGCACTATCTTCATCGTCATATTGTTAATCTTTCTCCTGTACTTAAACATAAAAATAACAAGTGAGTAGTCATGCATCAAATATTTTTTTCTAACTGCTCAATAGAGATGGAAATAAATTATATTCAATCTGTATATCAACTCCAATTCCTAGAGGCAACAATTTTGATACTGGGCTCTGATACCACTTGTACTGTCCACACGAATTAACTTATGTGTAATAAATTTTTTTACAAATAAACATATTCTATACCACCCTTGCATGCATTCGGGTCACAAACATTTCAACGTTAATACTATCTACGTGTAGGCACCATAATAGAAATGGCTATGGGTAAAAAGATATCTTGTCATTTATGAATGCAATTGGAAATATCCCACGGAGGCAGAGAATTGTCTGTCGGATTTAATGCTAGTAAAGTTGCTCCTTACACCTGGCCTTGGCATTTACTTCTGCCTACTCGTTCATGTGATGAGGGTAAGGTCTGTGAATCCTCTACTTCTGCACCCTCATGCTTCTACCCACATCGAAGGTGTGGAACCATGATAGCCCATTGGAAGGTGAGGCTGGCTTGATACACATCTACTCAGTTATTCGTGCCATTGATGTTTTCCAAAAGCATTTTCCTCGGCCTTGCTACAACTCCATTCTCCTTCCTAGTTCCGAACACGCTCAGAACCTTTGATTGATGATGAATGGTTATGGCTTTGATGCTTTTCCAAGTTCCAGATCGACTTGGACCTGGTTTTTAACAACAGCTGCCTTGTGGTAAGAATTTCACTATGTTGTCTACAAGCTTTTCTTTGATTTTTTGTGCCCTCACTGTATTCCTTTGTTTTCTGTTAGGCCGAAATTCTAACATGCTTTAGGCTTGTATCTATTTTTGTGTACGAGGAATACGAGTCTTCTCCAGCAAGTTATGCATGGGTGTGGGTGTTCTCCACTGGCAGGTAAGTTCCTACAAATTTTCTGCATGCCATTTGTTAACTTATACGTTCTGCTATAAGAAGTAAAGGGTTAATTGCATGATATGAAGGGCTCTTTATTCTCTATCGATTAGTAAGGGCCCTCTAGCCCAATCCCTTACAGCTTCTCCTCTTTTCTTATTGTACAGAGTTTTTGGCAGGGTTTGAGCCTGGCAGGGTTTGAGCCTAGCAGGTCTGCCCAGCTCATATAAGGATTGGGAATCCATCCGTCGAACAAGGTTTTGAACTGTTAACCATATTTAGATGAGCCCTCGAGCTCTCTTATACATTTTCTATGTAATGGATTCTCCGATAAATAATTTTATTCAGGTTATTTCACTTGGTGAATATTTTATGGCTCCCTACGTTTCAAGACTGTTCATGCACATAAAATTTATGTATATGCCAGTTCTTCTACTATTGGTCTGGTCTCTACGACCTAAGTTTTGTCAATTGAGGGATGAGCACCTTCCTTGTGGAACATGACCTTATTCCTTGAAATTATTAATATATAAACCCTCGTTAAGTTTCATGAGTTGTTGAATTATGATTTCTATGACTGTGACAGAGCATTTTGTAAATATATATAATGTTGTTCTGAACATCCCTTAGTTTGGCCAGTGGGATTTTTATTTCATAATCTATGGTACATGGCGTAATTCCCTTCGCATGATAGCAAAGGGTTTAAACTTAGCAGGTTTATATGTTCGTTTTTCTGACAATGATTATAAATCTAGCCCTTCACATTACTAGATTCTTGTTTGAATATCCTACAGGATTAATACCTGAAATTCGCTCCTCAGAGCCAAGTTTACACTTTTATGCATTCTCTCTATTTTGTTTGTCCTATACGGTGCCAAGATTGGCAAGATTGCCTTCCTATTATTGTACATATATATTTGTGTGCTTACGTTGCTGCCTTATAAATTCTATCTGCATGCTAGTAGGAGCGATTAGACTCTGAGCATGAACTTTGCAAACCCTCGTGGTTTTGACTTTGCTACTCATAGTTTTCTTTAAAATCTAAATTTATTTTTCATACCACGAATGTTTTTGGGGTTCCAATTTTGAGTGCTATACTTTTCTACGTCTCTTTGTAATAAGGCTTGTGAAGAAAATAGAGAAATAATTATGTTGGTCTTTCTATTGTTAATGGATTGTTTTTTTTTTGTTTTACTATAATGACAATCTTTTGAAGACTCTGAATCCATGGTGAGCTTGTGAGTTTGCTATTTTCCATTATTTCTATAATCTCTGAAAAAGATTTCCCAGCAAACCACTCACGCATTTGACTCCCAGAATTTTTTTTAAAAGAACAAGATTCAAAACTCTTCACAAACTACTAAGAACTTGCATCAGTAAAGGTTGCTTTAGGAGGACAACCATACCTCCGCCCAGTTTCCCATCCTGGTTCCATGTAAGAAAATTATCCCACTCCCCCTTTCACATTATAAAGAGGATACAAAAAGAAATAACATTATAAATCTTCCAAAATAGTCACAACCCAGGGATTTCTTATGTACCTGGAGTTCTCCAACTGAAAAATTGTTCCTGACAGTCACCTGAATCAGGGTCTGCTGTCTTTCAAACCACCTAACCATGAGATTCATCCTTCAAGACTAGAACCTCCCCCCTTGCTTCTTGATAGACCACAATCTTCCACAGGTTTCTCATACAGCGAGTAGGCCATCTGGTCATCACTAGACTTAGCCACCTCTTTCCTTCCTTATTCGATTCTTTTCTTTTTCTCTCTGCCTGTCACTACAGCACATATTTTTCCTCTCCTTCCCTCCTTTTCTCTGGAAACTTTTCTAGTTAGGGGAGGTAGTTAGGGTTGCATCCATAGCAACTATCTTTCCACCTCAGGAGGACAACTTCCTCCTTGAGAATTTCCTCCTTTAAGGAAAACACTTTTTACATCTCATAATGAAAAGAAATTATATTTAAAATTTAAACAGATAATAATAATAGGTTCAATATCTATTTACCACAGTAAATCAAATATTTACATTTTTATCCCGGGGCATTACACTCTCTCTCTACTGAACTATTGAAGAACATATAAGAAGAATTGATCAAGGTTTTCCCCACATTGGGGTTTGTCCCTGGCTAGCGCCACATCTTGTGTCCTCTTCTCTTGGCTTGTCTTCTGCGATTTATGTTTATGTTCTATCTACAATTTAGTTTAATGCTAATGTGATTGCTAATATGGAAAATATAGTGAGCTAACTATGAAAACTAAAATTAGGGGTGATTTTTGGGGCGAATGTTCTCCCTTTGGCGAAATTAAGGGGTTTTAAATCTTTAGTGGGTGAATATTTTGTATCATAGTACATTTTTACAAATCACCTCAATAGCCCACCTTATTCTAAGGGAGAGGGTAAAAAAGGTAAATTTAGCCCTTGAAATTAGGAGTTACAACCTTCCATTCGCCCATTTTCAAGAATAGGTTTTATTTAAGTGAATCCATTCGCCCATTTTCAAGAATAGGTTTTATTTAAGTGAATCCTATGGGCCAAAGGCCCGAATACCATATTTATAAAATAGGTATGGTAAATTAATAAAAATATAAATAAATGAGAGGTATGGTAAATAAATAAAGCATTTTTTATATT
>APFE030054149.1:0-40164 GCA_000404065.3 Pinus taeda
GATTCATGGAGAGGCCAAAGGAGGCACATTGGCAGGTAGCAAAAAGAATTTTGAGGTATGTCAAAGGTACCAAAATGTTTGGAATTTTATATAATGTCTCAGAACATTTAGATTTGGTTGGATACACTGATAGCGATTGGGCTGGAAGTGTTGATGATCGGAAAAGCACTTCCGGTTATGTTTTTCATATGGGTTCAGGAGCCATTTCATGGGCTTCTAAGAAGCAGTCCATTGTAGCATTGTCTACAGCAGAGGCTGAATATGTGGCAGCTACAGCGGTAGCATGTCAAACAGTTTGGATGAGAAAGATGTTGAGGAGCTTAGGCCAAGAGCAGGCAAAAACGACAATGATTTTTTGTGACAATAGCTCCGCTATTGCATTGTCAAAGAATTCAGTGTTTCATAAGAGAACGAAACACATTGATACAAGGTTTCACTACATCAAAGAATTGGTGAACAATGGAGAAGTTGTCCTAGAACATTGCAGGACTCAAGAACAGGTTGCAGACATCTTGACAAAGCCACTGGATGAGAAAAGCTTTGAATTTTTGAGGAAGTGTGTGGGTATGACCGAATGCCCAGCAGTTGAAATTAAAGGGGAGTGTTGAAATTGTAATTTCAACCACGCATCACCTGAACGGGCCTGCATTTAATACGCCCAAAACCACCAAAGTGAAACCATAAACCCCCGGTAAATTTCTCGGACCCGCTCTTGCGTAAAGTGGTTTCTGTACATAGTCGCTCCGAGAAGGTTCAAGGGTTAACGCGTGGATGAGGCATGACATCACCCTCTGACAACTTCTCGGAAGGTAAATGTCGGTCAAAAGTGCTCGTCCGATGTCTCCTTCGTCCGATTTGCTCCATCAAGCTCCAGCGTTCTCCACCGTCGATTGCTCCAAGCTGCAGACGACCAACATTAAAGGCTTGGCGTGGAGTAAAATCGAGTTTCATTTTGACCATACCTTCATTAAAGAATTGTCATATGCGTAGGTGGATTTTTAAATTTTTGTTTACAGCATGTATGGGCGTGAATTAATAATGGCATGGGCAATGTCGTATAGTTTTAATTTTATTGCTTTTTAATTATTCACTGGCGTAAGTTTGTTTTCACTGAACAAGTAAAAACATATTGTTGTTGGTCAATTTGGTAAGTGTGAAAATGAGAACGCACAGTGCATGAGCGAAGGCGAAGAGGTGAATGAAGAAAACAAGGGGGAAGGTTGTATCACAAAAACCATGAATTGTTTCACACAACAGTGAAAAGGGAAAAGTAAGTTTTGGTGAATATGTAACAAGGGGGGAGCTTGTATCACAAAAACCATGAATTGTTTCACACAGCAGTGAAAAGGGAAAAGTAAGTTTTGGTAAATATGTAATTTTTCACACAGCAGTGTGTTGATCCTTTTATTTCTTTTACAGCAGTAAATCCTTGTAATCTTTGTTTTCACACAGCACTGAATGTAAATGAAATTTTTACACACAGTGGTGTAAAATTTCAAAGGAGACAAAGTAATTTTGTTGAAATGTTTTGGTGAATCCCTCTGAATGAAAGAGGATGAATATATATAAGTGATTTTTATTTTAATGAATAGAAATCCTTTTATGGTGGTGCAATACTTTGTTCTCAGTAAATATTTTTTTAAGAAGCTTCCCTGTCCAAAAGGATCCTCGAGTAAAAGAAACAGAGCATTGCCTCTGTGTGCTTGAATTTTGTGTTTTTGAAATTTTACCAAAAAAATCCCCAACAGACTCCACATCGAAACAAATCGAAACAAGAGGTTCGCGTTTCTCGCCGTGTCATTCGTCAAGATTAGGTCAAGGAGTTCTTTTAAATTGGGGAGTTTCTCACTGAAAACATATCTCCGAGCGAACTATTACTATGTTAAACAAGCGCTACATGCAGCCGGTAGTCCCTGCCTATATACCGGAAAAATTAGCAAGTTGCCGATGCCAACGCTGTTGCAAATTTGTGACAATTGTTGCTGTTGGCAAGCACTTATTGGAACGAATTGCCCAAGACAAAATTACTAGTAGATACCAATTCCCCATTTCATTTCTTCTGTTACCAAACAAGGGCTTCTCCAGATTTCCAAGAAGCATGCAGATATAGAAGAATAGCAGATATGAAACATTTCATGCATCTCCAGATTTCAAAGAGGCATATAGATATGGAAAACATCAATCTTTTGTCAACAGCGAAATATGGACATAAACCACATTGCAATAAGGCGTTTATCACTGCATCCAAACTCCCAGATGTTCATAGAAAGATTATATTAATTAATCATCAATGGTAAAAGTAACATACGCGTCATCAGGTTTACCAGTACTTCATGTAATATTATTATACATATTCAAAGCATAACACGCGAATATACATGCTCAGAAATAAATATTTCATGCAATATAAAGAAAGAAAATCGTCCTAGCATGCTACCATTCTAATTACATGCAACATAAGAATTTCTCCTCATTAATTTCTCCTCATGAGTCATTGGGATATACGTATGAGCATGATAATGAGCCCAGGACCGTTAGTTGTAGGTGCACATTTCGGAGTATGGATTTAACGATTCAGTCCTTTTATCACTTCCATCTGAATTTTAATTTCTGATCGTATATATCGTCTTTAGCATAATCAAAAAAATTGCCTCCATAGCTATTTTATGTGAAGCAAAATGGAAAGATGGTTCTCTATAACTACAGAAAAATGGAAAACATCTTTCTCAAACATTATATCGAATTAAATCATGAACCGTTTGCTTAGATTGCATTTGATGTCGAACATCATATTTGATTAAATTCAAAATAATTCTCAAATATAAACGGTTTAAACATAATTCAATGATTTACTCAAATGTACATTTATAAAATGGATGTCAAAATAAAATAATTATAAACCCTTTCAATGTTCTTCAATGGCGTGCAGTTTGCACATTGTATAACATAGCACATCACGGAGTAACTATTGACTACATTTGACTCAGCTAAATCTCTCAATATGCGGTGATATAATAAGATACAAGCAAATTAACATTACAGATTATCACCTGGTGAATCGGTGATATGATAAAATACAAACAAATTAACATTACAGACTATCGCGTGGTGAATCTTCATCATCTGTATTCACCATGCCAATGATTTATTCATCTGTGTTCGCCTGGTCAATCTTCATCATCTTTCCCGCTATTAGACACAATCTCTGTGTTAATGGTGGAGCCGTAACCCACGTCCAATTTTACATTATATAATATCCAAGGATGATCTACATCATTGCAATCATCACGTTTAAACAGTAATTTAGTACCTTTAGTACCTTGCCCATCCTGAACAAAGTTTGGACCATCCTAAACAAAGTTTGGGTATCCAGAAACTGGAAAGAAAATAAAATCTCACTCAAGATTTGAACATCACCCAAACTATCACGTTTAAACAGTAATTTAGTACCTCGCCGATCCTAACCAATGCTTGGATATAAAGAAACTGGAAAGAAAATGAAAACTCACTCAAGATTTGATCGCAAGAAAATCTGCGCGTGTAAGCTTGTAAGCTATGTAACCTGCCCGCCCAATTGTTAGTTTAAAAATCGACTTAGGATAAAATCGCTTCCCCTCCTGCCAGTTTAAAGACTTAGGATATTGGGGCACGTATAATTTAATCAGAGATTAAAAAATTCGACTAAAACTACACACAAATTTGACTAACTGTTATTGCAAAAGGGCCCAGAGAACGCCCCTACACGTATTACACTTATTCTGATCAACCGAATTGAATCATGTTTTATATTAAGGTTATCTAGAGCAGAAAGACGACAATTTGAATACAATCATCTCTAAATTTGCGCCTATTATTGCAAGCAGAATTGAAAACAAAGGAATTCTTGAAAAGATGAGCACCGATAATAACCAACTAAATTCCTTGCGCTTTTTCTGGCAGCGTATTCTGGAAATTTAAATGTTTGTCTTAAGATATAAGATATTCGAGGCTTTATAAGTGAATTCTAAGGTCTATTCAAGAAACATAAATAAGTTTTAAATAAGTTTTACATCCTACTCTAAACTTACAAGATTTTTATATTTAAATTCGCTTCTATTTATGTTGCATCTGGAATATTATCAAAGCAAAGGCATTAAATTAAACTCAAAATATCTTTCAAGAAATTGTCTTCTCGAACAAAATCTTAAATTATGGATTGTTGCATCTGGAGTATTGCACAAAGACATTAAATTATAACGAAATGCTCTGTAAATTCAAAATAGCTTTCCAGAAATTATGTAAATTATAAGGGCATGATGTCATAAGAAATGTCTTTTCAGACAAGATGTTCTTGAACAAAATCAAGAGTGGTAAGGAAATGCACTGTAAATTCAAAATATCTTTCTGAAACGCTCATTTTGAACAAAATTTTCAAAAACTCCCCAAATTTTTGAAACAACTATAACCCAAATTTTTAATTTCCAAAATTTCCATAAAAAATTATACTGAAATTAGGAAACTTCGACTCTCAAGCTACTCTCAAACTTTTGTGCATACCCC
This sequence comes from Pinus taeda, assembly GCA_000404065.3. Classification (NCBI taxonomy): domain Eukaryota; kingdom Viridiplantae; phylum Streptophyta; class Pinopsida; order Pinales; family Pinaceae; genus Pinus; species Pinus taeda. The sequence goes on from APFE030054149.1 coordinate 4,540, forward strand.
CATATATAAGTGTGTAAATAGTGTCATAGCGTCAGGGAATATGCAGCATCACCATGTCCATACAAATTTTCCCGTCCATATGCCTGGCCAGTCAAGGTGCAGCAGTCACGGAGGTCAATGGCACAGAATTGGATAACTTATTTACATATTTGTAAGAATGTAAAATGGAAAGGGATCTGTTACTAAGCCGAGGTAAAGTTAGCGCAGATATCTTCAAGTGAGAAACAAAGAAAATATCAATCTATTCTCACGAATCAAAGTCTAAACGTCTGTACATATGAATGGAAAAAGACAATATAATTCAAGCATAAAAAACATTTAGTAGTTAAAATTGACAGAACTAAGAAATATGAGCTTCGACGACATCGAAACATATAGTTGAAATTGAAATGCATCTCCCTAATACAACCCTAAAACTGACTTCCCTAAAGATTTTTGAGTCTATCTCCACAAGTAGAGTAAACTCAATTTTTGGGTAATATTTAGATATTACTTAACCTTATAAAAGTGAACGCGTAGTAGAGTTTTTTTCCACTTCTAGCAATGTTCACCACGACACAATTTTTCACAAGTTATTCAGACTATAACCTCCGTACAATGAGACTATTAGTCATAGTTGACAAATGACCTGTACGTAGCACTGGGTTGCCAAGTTCGTGGAATAACGTTATTTGCAGTAAGCGTTTTTCCAGTTGAAAGAGATTGCAAGCGAATAGAGAATGGAGCTTGTAAAGGGCCGCTATTCAAACACCAATTTGCACCCCACGTCTGTTGCATTCCTTGCCATGTATCAGAGTCATTTAAAAAACCGATAAAATTCTTTTGCCAAAAAGAGAAAAATAGCAGTGGAAAACCGTACCAGGGGCTGTAATGGTTGCGGCCAAACAAGCACATGAATCACCAGGGCGTGATTGAGGCTGTAACGAATGACTATCCAATTGCTGAGCGAAAATTCTGTGTTGTTGTTTACTTGAACTCTTCTTCGCCGAAATCTTGGTGGCCGGCACAAAAATTGAATTTAGCCGAGCCGCACTCAGCCCTGTCGCTGCAATTTACAAACAAAATCGACATTAATCTTGACTGGCACGAACAATTGCAGAACTACTGAAAATAAAAATAACTGTCATCAAGAAAAAGGTTGGCAAAAAATGAAATGAAAATGGCAAGCGGACACATATACATACTCTGTTTTTGTGTGTTGAAGGCTGCAGGGTGTTGTAGAAGAGCTTGCGAAACAGCTGCCATTGTTAAGATGATCTAAGAAGAGGAAAACTGATTAATTTCAGAGCAAAACCAACAAGAAATGAAGTTAGTTCGATGCTGTGGGGAGGCATGGGTGTGGTGATATAAGAAGGAATGGAGGTGCATGCATCTCGGCCGCTGTAAACAACCCTTGCAGCTAGGTGTAAGCTTGTAATCTATGTAACCTGTCTCAACTGTTAGTTTAAAGATTTAGGATAAAATCGACTTAGGATAAAATCGCTTCACCTCCTGTCAGTTTAAAGACTTAAAGACTTAGGATAAAATCGCTTCCCCTCGTTAAAAACAGCATTGGGGCACGTGAAGCCTGCAATAAGAGGCTAAATCCAAAAGTTTGGTTAAAATTTTTATAATGCAAACCTGTTCCTAATAAACTTTGGTTAAAATAGAAATAACCCAAAAAAAACCGGTCAACAGGTGAATTAATAGATGGTCAACGGCGTATCGAACGCTATAGTCCCTACCATGCCGGAGGCAGGGACTAATAAACGAACATAAATAATAATTTTGAGCCTCCTTTTAGATAAAAAGGAAAAATTTAGACAATGTGTAGGCAATGCTCTGAATGAATAAGAACCCGTATTGAATTATTTAGCATTATAGGGTTTTTAAAGAATAATTGAAGATTTATATGTATGATAAAGGAAAACATATTTAATTAGGGTAGTTATATAATTTAAATGTTTTGTAAATATGGATAGGAATTAGTTCATAATAATTTTTAAATATTTATTTTATAGTATGTTTTACATAATTAAAATTAAGTTTTTTTATATAAAAGTAATAAGATTTAAAGTTTTAATATTGATTTTTTTAATTTGTGTTATAGGTTTGTTATAACCTTGATGGTCTAATATTGTGCTTTAAATCATTATAGTTTACAGGAATTTTTTTAGGATTAATTATTATTTATTTTTAATTAATCAATTTAATTAAGAAAACAAAATTATAATTATTTAAATATAAATATCTTATTTATGTATAGTATTAAAATATTATATAATAGTTTTTTTTTCAGGAGAAAAAAGCGAGATGTATTATATTGAGATCATATAATTGCAGATGTGAGACACATCCAGATAATAACCAATACATATGTGCATATATCTGAGCATATATCAAAATTTTGACCGATTCTGATAAAACAATATCAGTATCTCTGAGATGTTGGTGTGTGCATAATGCAAAAATTATAGTTCTCTTCATAGAGGGTATATCAGAGATGAAGAGTGATTCATATAGATCCATAAATCATGTGCCAATCTGTCAAAATATTGTCAAAAATGGATGATGTCGGCATGACTGAGTCGGTGAAAATATGAGCATTCCGCCATTTCCATACGGCCCATAGAAGGATGAGGATGAGATAACGCCTATTCCCGGACTGTTTGCTCCACCATATAAGGGCTGCACTAGGAGAAATAAAATCAGTCAGTTGAAAATCAAAGATGTTTGACATTACGTACCAGATCTGCTGGATGATTGGGCATTTGAAGAACATGTGGAGATTTGTTTCTTCATCTGTTTTACACATAGTGCACCTGCTGGGTCCATGCCAATATCTTTTCCTGAGGTTGTCCCATGATAAATTCTTGTTGTAGAAAACAAGCCAGGCAAAGAGAATGATCTTCGGAGGACATTTCGCCTTCCAGAATATAAATGGGAAGGTTGGAGAATGATATGGAGTTCTGTTGCATATCAAATGTGAATAGATATCTCTGACAGAAACAGGTCTTCGAAAACAACTGACAGTCCATAGTAATTGATCTTTGTCTCCATGTCGATGGATGCCGCTTCCATTTAGCAGGTCAGTGATAGATTTCCATATCCCTTCCCAAATGTCCTGTAGGTTGAGGTCACGTCCATTCTTCCACACAGGGGTGGTTCCATGCCAATCCTTGATGAGCTTGTCCCATGTAAATAGTCCTTGTCTCTGTAGCTGTATGATGAGGCCCTTTGGAAGATTTAAGTCGGTTTGATTACAAATTATTGGATCAATGCCGATATATACGCTGCTGCCTAAATATATACGCCATCTCAGCCTGGATATGAAAAGGGATTCTATTTTCCGCATACTGTGCCAAATAGGGGATCCAGACCGGGGTCCGATGATTCCACGCCGTAACCAGAATTCCATAGGTCTTCCTTTCAAATATCTGGAGCGAATTATATTACTCCATGGGGTGTGTCCGTATATACCCCTCCATAATGATCGGCATAGGAGCGCGCGGCCAAAAAGGCGTAAGTTCATAATGCCCCATCCACCTTGCTGTTTTGGTATAGATATGTGGTCCAGTTTTGCAAGGTGCATCTTTTGTTGCTTTGTGGAACCACCCCATATGAATGAAGCAGTGATTTGGTTGATGCGATGAATAGTGCTGATGGGCAGATGGAACAGATGGGCCCAATATACAGACATGTGAGTCAATACCGCCTTTGTAAGGGTGACTCGACCCGCCAGTGATAGAGCACGGTATTCCCATGATGTAATTTTGTTGTAATAGCGTCCAATAAGCCAATCCCAATCAGAAGCTGTATACTTATGTGTTTTCAGATGAAAACCCAGATATGTGATGCCGCACTGCAGAGATAGTGCCTGAACCCCAAACATAGTTGCAATATCTTTTATCAGATCCGTGCATTCGCCATGGTAATATAAGATGGATTTATGGTTGTTGATCGAAAGACCCGTGGCTTTTTGAAATGTGTTGAGGATATCAAGTATACAATCCCATGATGATCGATGAAGCATGGCACATATAAGGACATCGTCGACAAATAAATTATGGGACAGAGATATTTGTCTACAAATATTGATGGGGATGCATCTCTGTTCAGCCACGGCCCTGTTAATGTGTAGGCTGAGCGTATTCATGGCGAGAATGAAGATAATGGGGGCAAGCGGACATCCTTGGCGAAGGCCCCTGCCAGCATGGAAGAAAGGGGAGGGGATCCCGTTGATGTTGATAGCATATTTGACACCCTCAATACACGCCATGATCCAGGAGATCATTTCCATACAGAGACCAATCTTAACCAGGAGGCAGCGGATAAAGCCCCAGTCCAGGCAGTCGTATGCCTTTTTAAGGTCAATTTTAAGAATGGCCCCATCAATATTCTTGGAGTACATCGAGAAAATGCATTCCTGAGTAGATGCAACAGCGTCCAGAATATTATGCCCCTTCAGAAAAGCGTGTTGATGACTTGATAAATGGACGGCCATAGTGCCTTTGATGCGCTCCGCAATGATCTTTGAGATAATTTTAAAAGAAATGTTGCACAGAGATATCGGTCTATAGTCGGAGAAAGAGTCGGCATCTCGCTTCTTGGGGATGAGAGCAATGAGAGTGGAAGTAGAGTGCGGATGGATGTGTCCATTGATGCGAGAATCCTCGATCATCTTGAGAAGTTCTTGTTTGATAAGATCAAAAAAATGCAGGAAAAATTCGATGGTCCAACCATCTGGTCCAAGACATTTGTCCTTGCTGAAAGCCTTTAGAATTCCTTTGAGCTCTTCCTCAGTAACCGGCAGATATAATGCATCATTGATAGAATCGTCAAACATGACCGGAAATATATCAGTTCCCCATAATATATCGTGGATGGCACATCCCGGTCCGCGGCTATATTGGTTTTTAAAATGAGAAAGAGCTGCATTAGTGATATCCTGTTGGGAGGTGAAATATCCATCAGCTCCGTCTTGAATTTTCCAGATGGAATTAGTCTGGCGTCTATAATTGGCAAATTTATGAAAAAATTTTGTGTTGCGGTCCCCCAATCCCAACCATAAGGCCCTGCTTTTAAGGCGCCAAGAGGATTCCTCCAATTCCAAAATTCGGATTTTTTGCCGAGTGAGTTCTGCGATCATGCATTTCTGTTGAAGAGATATGGAGTTAGGATCATGGGAAGATAGAATATGGTCCAGATCCTGCTGGATCTTGGAAAGCGCAGAGCGGTCACTCTTTTTTTTTTTTAATTTGCCAAGTCCAGATTTTGGAGCGGACATAATCCATGCGTTCACGTAATGAGGGACCCTGTGCACAAATAGCCGAGTCGTGCCATGCAGTGGATCCATTATATAATAGTTTATTGAAATCAAATTTTACCATTAACGTAATAATTATTGGTAATTAAATTAAAATTTTTAAAATAAACATGATATGAATATTTAACTAAATATTTGAATTTATAATTGAAAAAAAATAAAAATATTTAGATATCTACGGTGAAGTCGCCGGCACCATGCGGAGGTAAACAAAGGGTGTCTTGGTGACTTGGTGGTGTCACCCTCCCGTTGTCCACGAAGACAAGGTTCGGTTGTGAAGTGCGGAAGGAAGCTCGTGTGAGGGCGCTCCCTCCCGCCTTGGGCAAGAAAATCTTGGTTGTCATCCGGTGGTGTGACGAGGTTGTAAAATTTGGCTACGTATGAAACTTGGGGTTTCCAAGTATACTTATAAAGCTTTGTAACTTTGTAAATAATGTATAATATATTATTGGGCAGACTCATTGTTCATGGAGTTACCCCTCCCTTTATACTGTGCAATTGTGTTCTTCATGTATAATTGCTGATGTTAATGAATGTGTATGGGTGTTCATTGGTATAAAGGAACATAATAATTACTTGGTTGAGAAACACAAACTAAGTAGGGTATGTGGTTAGTTGTAGTCCACGAACATAAATATTGGTGAAAAGAAAGTGTTTGATGGTGCCTCACCTCGCCTAGCACGGTTGAAAGACTACCATGGCTCCGACAGTCATGACACCAAGGGTCGTACAAAGGATGAATTTTCGATCTACAACTCCAGAGTTATTGTCCAAGGATTATACTCTTTTGTGTTTTTGAAATGATGGTTGAAAGATAGATTGTTTACATTCACACTCAAATAAACATATAAATCTTATGTTATTATAAGGTTCTAGGTTATTATTGTATAATTTAATTTAAAGTTGTTAACAATATTTTAATAATAATAATATTTCAAATGCAATCAATCAAATAGTATTAGAAATTAATATTTACATGCAAATCAATGCATTTAGTTTAAGTAATAAAAGAGGATTATAAACCATCATCTACACTGAAATCAATGTATATAATACAAGTAAGTAAATAAGATTATAAAGAAACATTTACACTAAAGTCAATGCATTTAGTGCAAGCAATCAAATAGGATTATAAATCATCAACATTGAAATCAATACATCTAGTGCAAGCAAACAAATATTATTAGAAATCAACATCTACATTGAAATCAATGCATCTCTCTCTATCCATTCCTCTCTCTTCCCCCATCTCTCTCTCTCTCTCTCTCTCTCTCTCTCTCTCTCCAACTATGTTACTATATCCCTCCCTCTCTCCTTGTCTCTCATCCTCTCCCCCCTTATCTCTATCTCTATTTCTTTGTCTTTTTATCTCATCCCTAAACATACACTCTCACTCTCCATATCTCCCTTGTCACTCCCTCTCTTTCTCCACTTCTCACTCTTTATGTCTTTCTTCTTCCCTCCCTCTCTCCCCCCTCCAACTCCATCTCTCTCTGCCTCCCTCTCTCCTCATCTCTCGCAAGTCCTATCTTTCATCCTTCCTCTCTCTCCCTTTCTCTCCTACCTTCCTCTCTATTTCCCCATCTATCTCTCTCTCTCCTCCAATCCTCTCATTATCTCACTCCCTCTCTCCTTCTCTCTCTTCCCCTTCCATCTTTATGTCTCCCTCTCCCTCTCCCTCTCTTACCCTTCTCTACCTCTCTCTATTCTCTCCCTCTCTCTCCTCATTCCTCCTCTTCCCTCTCCTTCAGTTTATCTCCATCTCTCCCTTATCACTCCCCCTATCTCTCAACCTCTATCACTCTATGTATTTGTTCTTCGACCCCATATATATCTAGAGTTCATATATATCATGATATATTATAATATATTATAATATAACAAATTTAATATTATATTAATTCAAGTTTATTAATTTAATAAGATTAATATTATAATATATTAATATGAAATATAGATTCAATAATAATAATATAATAATAATAGGGTTTACGAGATATTTTTGGGCGTAAATCACACCAAAACATCTCTCATAAACCTCATATGGATCACAGAGGCCTCAATTCAATAATATTAGGGTTAATAAAAAAATTTGCATCATATTAATAATAATTTGGCTTGTGGTATTTGCCTCATAGACTTGGTATATAACCACTCTAGATCCATCTTAACTTCGGACCTATCAAGCACCCACAGGGATCAAATCTCTTGAGGTGAAAACCTTCTTCTCAAGAGCAAAACTTGAGGAAAAGTTTGCACCTCGAGAGATTTTATCCTCTTGGTGCTTGATAGATCCAGAGTTACAATGGATCTAAGTTGGTTTCAGTCGTGCCCCACCAAAAAAAACTAACGAAGAGATGATTGATTTTATCAATAATATGTAAAATCATCTAATATTAATATAATCATTTTAAGTATGTATGTGTTATTTTAATTTTTAATTTTTAATTTTCTTAGTTATCTTAGTTTGTTGAGATGATAAATATTGTGCATAACTTTAATGATGAAATAAAAATTTTGAATGTAAAGTGACAATCTAATAGTGTTGAATGATAGAGAATGTGAATAATAAGAATACAGTAAATTACAAATAGTTATTCTCATTAATCTCAAACTATTTGCTTCTACAATTTTTGTTGTCACCTTGTTACTTTTGTCGTCTTTTGATATTGATTATATGAAAAGGATATGTTAAATCATAAACCATTTAAATATTTAGCTCGAGATATTGTAGTAAACATCATACCTTATCTCTCCTTCTCTCCAATATTAATAGGTTGAATTACTATACAAAAAAAATCAATGTACATTGCCAATAATTGTTTATGCCTACACTGAAATCAATGCACTATATTAATCCAATCACTTTAAAATTAATGTACCATCATACATCCAATTACATCAAATTAGAAATAAACATCTACACTAAAATCAATGCATCCAATGCAAGAAATGAAATAAGATTAGAAAACAACATTTACACTGAAATCAGTGCAGCTAACGCAAGAAATCAAATATGATTAGAAATCAACATTTACGCTCAAACCAATGCATATAGTGCAAATAAGAAAATAGGTTTATAAACCAACATCTACACTGAAATCAATGCATCTAGTGCAAGTAAGAAAATAGGATTATATACCAATGTCTACACTAAAATTGATCCATCTAGTGCAAGCAATCAAATAGGATTAGAAATCACAATCTATATTGAAATAAATGAATTTAGTGCAAGCAATAGGATTAGAATCATCTACATTGAAATAAATGTGTCTAGTGATAGAAATAAAATATTATTAGAAATCAACATGTGCATTGAAATCAATGCATCTAGAGCAAGTAATCAAATAGGATTAGAAATCACCATCTACATGGAAATCAATGTATTTAGTGAAAGAAATCAAATAGGAGTAGAAATCATCTACATTGAAATCAATGCATCTAGTGCAAATAATGAAATATGATTAGAAAACACCATCTAAACTGAAAGCAATGCATCTAATCAAATAAATATTCTTCCTTCTTTCCCCCCTCCATATATATATATATATATATATCCCTCCATTTATCCTTCTTTGTCTCTCTATCTCAACCACCCAAATGCACACGCTCTCTCACTCCATATCTATCAATCTCTCTATCCCTCTCTCTCTCTCCATCTGTCAGTTCTTCCCTCTCTTCACTTTCCATCTATATCTATATCTTCCTTTATCTCTCTATAGCACCCAAGACATACACTCTCTTTCTCCAATCTATCTATTTATCCCTCCCTCCTCCTCTCCCTCCCCTCTCTCTCTTCCCCTTCTCTCCCTCTCACCTGCTTCTATCTCTCTTACCTCTTGTTGTCCTCTCTCCCTCTCTCCATTTTTCTTATCACTCGCTCTCTCTGTATCCACCTTTATATCTCTATTTATTTATTCTTACCTTCTTCTCTCCCCATACAACTTCATCTCTCTTTCCCTCCCTCTCTCTCTCCAACTCTGTTCCTATATCCTTCCCTCTCTCCTCTCCCCTTTCTCCCCTATTCTCTCCACCTCTCCTTATTTGTCTCTTTATCTCATGCCCAAACATACACATTCTCTCTCCATCTATCCCTTGTCACTCCCTCTCTCTCTCTCCACTTCTCACTCTCTATGTATTTCTTCTTTCCTCCCTCTCTCCTCCTCTCTCTCAAGTCCGCTCTCCCTCTCTCTTCCCTCATCACTCTATCTCTCTTTTCCCTTCAATCCTTTCTCAATTCTTGTCTCTCGTTCTTCCTCTCCCTCTCTCCCTCTCTCTCTCTCTCTCTTTTCCCTCCTATTCTCTCTCTCTCTCACTCTTTCTCTCTCTCCAACTATGTTACTCTATCCATCCCTCTCTCCTTCTCTCCCCCCCTTCTCTATATCTCTCTTTCTCCCCATCTCTCCCTTGTCACTCCCTCTCTATCCCTCTCTCTTATCTTCCTCTCTCTTTCCCCATCTCTTTCTTTCCACCCTCCAATCCTCTCATTATCTCCCTCCCTTTCTCCTTCTATCTCTCCCGCTCCATCTTTGTGTCTCTCTCTCCCTCTCTTACCCTTCTGTACATCTCTTACTCATCTCCCTCTATCTCTCTCCATTCCTCCTCCCCCTTATCCTTAAGTTTATCTCCATCTCTCCCTTGTTACTCCCCCTATCTCTCCACCTCTATCACTCTATGTCATTGTTCTTCCCTCCCATATATATCTAGAGTTAATATATATCATGATATATTATAATATAAAAATTAATATTGTATTAATCCAAAGTTACTAAATTTAATAATATTAAAAATTCCTAATATATTAAATATAAATATTAGATTTAATAATAAAATTATTAGTATTAGGGTTAATAATGTTTTTTGTATGGTATTAATAATAAATGGCTCATGATATTTGTTCCATAGGAGTCACCTAAATAAATCCTATTTTTTGAGTGTTAGTAAGTATAAAAACGTTTATGGAGTAAATATAAAAAGATATTTTATTTATTTACCATGTCTCTAGTTTCTTTATATTGGGACAAATAATTATTAATATTAGGGCCAAATACCATATTTATAAAACGGGTATGATAAATAATTAAATATAAAAGAGGCATAAAGAGGTAAGATAAAGAAATAAAAATATATCAAATAGGATTAGAAATGAACATGTAATTATATACCAAACCTATGGGTCAAATACCATGGTAAATAAAAGAGATATGATATTTACCATGGTATTTGACCCATAGGTTTGGTATATAATTACATGTTGATTTCTAATCCTATTTGATATATTTTTATTTATTTATCATACCTCTTTATACCTCTTTTATATTTAATTATTTATCATACCCCCTTTTATAAATATGGTATTTGGCCCATGATATTAATAATTATTTGTCCCATGTATTTGGCCCATAGGCTTCACCTAGATAAAATATATTTTTTGGGTTTTCTAAATATAAAGAGGTTTATGGAATAAATAAAAAAGAAGGTTTTATTTATTTACCGGTAAGTCTAGTTTATTTATATTTTATTTATTTGCCAAAAAGGGTTTTATTTATTTACTATACTTCTAGTTTTATTTATATTTATATTTTTTTTACCATACATCTTTTTGAGTGTTTTGTAAACCTTTTTATATTTTAAATTTATATTGTGTTTTATACATAGTAATAATTAGTTCGATTTTTGAATAGAGCGACATTAGATTAAAAATGTTAAATGTTTAAACATTACATTTACATTTATGTTTTACAATTTACATGTTTACGTTTTTATGTGAGATCTACCCCATACTCGGTTGTTTACATTTAAGTGTTTACGTCTTTATGTGAGATCAATTAGATGTTGATTTCTAATCCTATTAGATATATTTTTATTTATTTACCATACATATTTATAACTTTTTTATAAATATGATATTTGGCCTATGGTATTAATAATTATCTGTACCATGGTATTTGGCCCATAGGCTTTACCTAAATAAAACCCCTTTTTTTAATATTCTTAAAGATAAAAATGTTTATGGAGTAAATATAAAAAGAGGTTTCATTTACTTAACATACATCTATTTTATGTATATTTTTATTTATTTAACACTTCTAGAGTAAACATAAAAAAATGTTTTATTTATTTACCATGCCTTTGATTTATTTATATTTTTGTTTATTTACCATAGGTTTTATTTATTTATCATACCTCTTGTTTATTTATATTTTTATTTATTTACCATAACTCTTTTTTGAGTGTTAGTAAAGCTTTTTATATTTTAAATTTATATTGTGGTTTATACATAATAATAATTAAATTGATTTTTAAATCCATTGACATTAGATTAAAAATGTTAAATGTAAAACATAATATTTACCTTTTAAGTTTACAATCTACCCAATATTAAGATTATAGAGCTACATTTAATTTTTAAAATTTATAAAATATCCAAATTTAAATATTTTAATATTTAATTTATTTATTTATCATAATTTTTTTTTTATGGAAGAAAAATGACATGAAAATAGTTACCATGAAAAATTATTTGAGGTTAATTAAGAGATTGAGCCAAAGATAAATTATCCATTATAATATTATAGTAATATCTCTTATTAATTGCTCATATAACTCAAAAACTTCATCCAATTCAAAATCCAAAACCAAAATATAATTGATTTATTCTAACATTAAAATAAAAAATTAATTTTAAATGTGTCAAAACATTGAATTCTAAATTTCCAAAAACTAAAATTCCATTTTATCAAAATTACAATACAACAAATTTATTGATTTTTTAAACATTTAAAAAGTGTAAAATTGTGTCATTATTTAAATTTAATATAAATATAATAAATATTCGAAATATTAGAAAATCTAAACTACATTTAAAAAAATATGTACTAAAATTTATATACCATCAAACCTCCATAATCAAAACTCATAAATTTATCTACAATATTGACACATAAATATTCAAATATTTTTTCATTCATAAATATTCAAATATTTTTTCATTAATAGCAAAACAAGTCATCTAAAAACTCAAAAATATATATTTATATACAATGCTAATAAATATTCAAATAATTTTTTTCATTAATACCAAAACACATCAACAATACAATAGATACGTAATAAAGGTTATAATTGCATTCTAAAATGTTGTAATAGCGTTCACTCTTCATCCAAAATTGAGTAGACTTAAAGACTTATTGAAAGATGTGTAAGCCAACAACTTTAATATTTCATTCTTTATAAATTATTAGAAAATCTATTTGCATAAATTAAGTAACATTTTATTATCAATTTGCAAATTCTAAACTTCTAAATACAAATAGTGTATTTACAAATTTAGAGTCTTTGTAGTAAGATCTATCTAGATACTTAATGCTTATTCTACTTTATGAAATCAATTGCACAAAATGAAGCACATCACATTTCATTAAGGAAAAGCAAGATTTGATAAAATTCTAAAAAGAAATTGAAAGGAATTAGCCTTATTCTATCTAGGCTGCAAAAGCTTACACAAGAAGAAAACCAAGGTGTGTGAATATATGCCTTGAGAATGACCCACAAAATTGTGCTCTTTTCAGATTGTTGATGCAAGAAGAATTTTTAACCACACATGTTTAGCTATTCCCATTAAAATTAAGGAACATGGCTAATGTTAATCTAATTGGTTGATTGGAAACTTCCATTGTGGTATATGTATCCTACTCCACTTATGTAAATTGTTGATGCAAGAAGAAATTTTAGCCACACATGCTTAGCCATTCCAATTCAAATTAAAGAACATGGCTCACTTTAGTCTAATTGGTTGATTAAGCACATGTTATGGTCTCTACTAGTGGAAACTTCCATTGTGGTATATGTATCCTACTCTTCTGTGTAGCTTGAAGACTTGCAACAATAATTTGTTGATTCCTCATTCATAACTTAATCAACCCAAGTTTAATTTGTTTCAAAAGTAATGCTATTCTAAGAAATAATGTACAAGAAATGATATTGCTTAAAATAAATAAGATAATATAAAATTAAGTTAAATTCCACAATGATCTATGATGAGTGAGCTCAATTTCCCCAAGAACATAGAGTTTTTCTATAACATCATAAACTAAATCAAAACATACTACATCTAAAACATAGGTGACAATATGTGTGAGAGGAAATATTAAGAAGTTTTATTGTATTCTGTCATAAATTGGACATACACCTGAAGAATCATCTCTTTGGAATGGAGAATACACTTTTACTTTTACAAAAAATTGTTTTGAAACTAAGATAAACAATAATAAATTCAAATTTGCATATTTTTCTTATGGTTACAACTATTCACTAATAATTAACAGGCGCATATCTTTAAATATATCCAAATATCTTCTCATTCCTATCAAGAAGATATTTGATAAGAAATATTCCATGATTCTTATCCTTCCAAGATACTTGAGTGATTATTAAAAATCTTCATCGAAATGCATATCAAGAAGATATTTGATACTAAATCTTCCATGATTCTTATCCTTCCAAGATACTTGAGTGATTATTCAAAATCTTCATCAAATTTTGAAAGGTTAATTCTAACTCTGACATGGGTGGTAAAAATTTGCATCGTTGAACTATCATTATACCTATAACCGTCTTCAAATTCACCCAACTTTTAAACATAAGTAAAAACATGATAATTTTTCAATATTTAATTGTAAACTCACTTAGAATATTAAAATAAACTCATTGAAAAGTATTAAGCCTAATCCGTCATATAAGCATAAAAATGAAGTAAAAAAGGCTATGTAATAGTGGAAAAGGATTAAACTGAAGGGGAATATTATGAAAATATAGTAGAAAGAATGTGAAAAGATGGTAATTTTTTATGACTTAGCATTCCTCCAACTAAAAATGTTGCATGTCTCCATGCAACCTTGCATCTAATTTTCTTAAACTTTGTGATGTGTTTTTTTCCTACAAAGCGTTTGAGTGGCTATTGAGCATTTTGTGGTTGGTTTTTTGTGCCAACAACAAATTTGGTAAGTGCGGATTTTTGTGTAGCAACAATTATTTCTTGGACTTGAATTTAAATCAATAAATTTTTTTGGCTCTTTTCTAGTAATGTTAGGGTTCCTCCCTAACCCCCTTATTTATGTAATAAGATCGAGTCATAGCCATAGTTAAGTAAGGAGTCAATAAAGCCCATATTAATAATTGTAAGTGGTTAACCTGCATTTAATGAAGGGACCAGAGTTAGCTGCAAATGGGCCATGGTATTAGATAGATGATATTAATAAGAACCATGGTATTGCCCCATGGTATTGCATGTATGAATCCTATATAAAGGATAGGTTCTCCCCTCGAGGAGGACGTGTCTTATTTCGTAATCGAGCTCTGCTCTATTGGAGGTTGCCCCCTAGAAGAGGCAAGTGAACATTGCTTTCTGAATAATAAAATACTTGCTATTATTTCGCATTGTTCTATGTTCTGGGTATATTTCTTCACATATTTGGTATTTTGGTATCTTCTTGTAGGTTTAGAGCATAACAAGTGGTATCAGAGCACTTTCCAGGGCTGGTGGGATCTCCAATTTTTAGCAAATGGTTTTTTTGGCTAGAGACGTGTTCCAGCGTCTTTAAACCACGGGATTTGTCATTGAGTACATAAACCTGCGGATCTGGGGAGGCATGCACGCAGGAAATACAAGAGGTGGTCATGCTTGTTGGACTCCCTTGTAACCCGTGTGGGTGCCCCTTCGAGTAGTAGCGCATTAGACAAAACTGCGCATGGACTATCTTCCAAGTACCCTCTCGGTATATCAAAAGACCCCTTAGCTCCCTTGAAACCTTGCCATAAATAAACCATCGATCGTCTTGCTGCTATAGTACACTGAGAACAACACTCGGAGAGATTACTCGTGCATACGATAGGGTGGTCTGGTTGTACGGCTAAGGGTATGGTTGATCCTCCGGGGTTAGTGCCCTAAAAAATTGGGTTGAGTACCACTGTAAGACCCTTAAGTATATTACGATCTGTAGCACCTGACACTCCTGGAGACCATAGTTCCCTTCTCTATCTCTGGATCACACATAATCTTTGTGAGATCAGATCTCACAAGTGGGGTTTTGTCGCAACAACAGCAATCAGTTCCACCATTCAGATCTATGAGAATAGCCATTCGGATCTATTAGATTCATCAAATTTGCAACAACAATCAGTTTCATCATTCAAATCTATCAGATCTCTCAGAACCATGAGATCCGCCATCCAAAACTGAGTAGTTGTGTGGGTTCCTACACCTAGGCGTGATTTTCGTAGGACTTTTGGCAGCATTGACATTTATGGGATTTGGCTACTGCAGTATTCCTAAGCAAGGAGTAAAACTCCATTTGGAGTAAAAAATAAAAATAAATATAAAATAAATAAAAAATAAAATAAAATAATGAGACCCCCCCGGGGGGCTTATTGGTGACTTAGCCCATCGGAATTAGGATGAAGAGCTGAGCAAGGTGGTACCATTCAATTTTTAGAGCCAAAAAAAAATTCGGGCAGTCCCAAAATTTCAAGTACATCGGATCGGTGCATGGTAGAAACTAGAGCTCAAGCTATGGTGAATGAGAGGATCGACAAACTTGAAACAACATTGACCGAGCTCGTGTCGCTATTGCAGGACTTAAATACAACACTCTCTAAGGGCAAGGTGGAGGCATGCAAGGAGGAATATATTGGCAATGAAAATAGTGAGGGTGAGTCTAGCGAGTCGTTTCACCTCCTTTTCACCCATTAGTAATCCCATCCATGACCACCCAAGCTTTACATGTACAAATTTGATGGCTCTCACCCGGCTGCATGGATAGCACAAATGGAGAAATATTTCAATCTAAATTACATCCTGGATAATGTGACTCAGCTTAGTGTGGGTATCATGTACTTGGACAATGAAAGATGGCAATGGTGGCAATGGCATCAACGTTGCTATGGAAGGCCCTTGACGTGGGAGACATTCAAAAAAGCTCTTATGGGTCGCTTTGACCATGAATCTAACTTTTTGGGTAATCTCACTAAGCTCCAATAGACAGGAACAATGAATGAATATATTGCAACCTTTGAAGCCTTAGCTTTCCGCACTGGAGTTCTACACGATGAGTTTTACGTGGAATGTTTTGTTAGTGGTCTCAAAGAAGCCATACAAGCCCATGTTTGACTGCACCATCCTAGATCATGGTTGGATGCTTGCAGGATAGCTCGTGAAGTTGAATGTGCATTAGCGGCCCAGTCCAATCGCCCAAATTTCATCACCAAGGGTCGCCCCCCACAGACTCAAAGCACTACCCAAACACTCAAGGTTCAAAAGGTGTCACCAGCAGAAATGGAAAAAATAAGAAAGCAAGGCTTATGTTACTACTGTGATGAGAAATACTCCCCTGGGCATAAATGAAAGGAGCCCAAATTTTTTCAAATTGATGCTATTGATCACAGTCCATCAGAGGAAGCCCCACCACTTGAGGAACTAGAGGAGGAAGAAGAGGATAACCAATAGAATAATGTACCTAAAGAACCAGTTATCTTGCTGCATGCTTTGGCAGGGATTTCTTTGCCTCAAACTCTCAAAATCAGAGGTTTTCTTAAGCATCACCCAGTAGTAGTCTTGATTGATAGTGGAAGTACACAATTTTATCCATCAAAGAGTCGCAGAAGCAATGCATGTCCAAGAAGTTTCTAACTTCCAAGTCCAAATTGCTGATGGGGGAACAACGAAATGTGAAGGTTGCTGTGAAAATATCAAACTTCAAATGGGGGATTATCAGTTAAAGACCCACATGTTTGCCATACACATGGGAGGGTATGACATTGTCCTTCGTGTTGAATGGATTTGCATGCTTGGCCCAATCACAATGGATTTCCAGGAGTTATATATGATCTTTAAGCAGAACAACCACACACATACCCTCCGCAGACTCCAGGCAGGTGGTCCCTCTATCATCAGCTCACATCAGATGGAAAAATTGTTAAAAAAGGGCCACCATGGAGTTATAGCTCAATTTAATGCCATCCAAGCCTTCGAACCCAATTCTCTTCATATTCATCCTGAGATGCAACATATCTTAAACAACCATTTGCCAGTCTTTGACAAGCCTCATGAGCTTCCACCCTCGAGAGGGGAACATGATCATAGTATTACTTTGGTCCCAGGGGCTCAACCACCAAATGTGCGCCCATATAGATATCCATTTACCCAAAAGAATGAAATAGAAAAAACAATTAAGGAACTCTTGGAAGCAGGCGTCATTCATCCCAGCATTAGTTCTTATTCATCGCTGGTGGTCATGGTGCTCAAGAAAGATGGGGAATGGCATATGTGTCCAGACTTCAGGGCCATTAAAAAGTTGACACTCAAAGATAAATTTCCCATCCCGGTTGTCGATGATTTGCTAGATGAACTAAATGGGGCTCAATTCTTTACTAAGCTCGACCTTCGCTCAGGCTACCACCAAATTCACATGAAAGAAGTAGACATTCCAAAGACTACTTTCCGAACGCATGAAGGCCATTATGTGTTCCTGGTCATGCCATTCGGTCTTTGTAATGCCCCATCCACTTTTTAGAGCCTTATGAACCGCCTTATCAAACCATATCTCAGAAAATTTGTCCTAGTTTTCTTTGATGACATTCTCATCTACAGTCGCACCTCGGCCGCACATCTTCAGCATGTAGAACTGCTCTTGCAACTAATCCACAAGCATAAATTATTTGTCAAGATGTCCAAGTGTTATTTTGGCATGGAATAAGTTGAGAATTTGGGCCACATTGTGGGGCGTGAAGGTGTCAGGGTGGACCCCAAAAATATCCAGGCAATGTAGGAGTGGCCTCAACCTAAGACCTTGAAGAGCCTGAGAGGATTTTTGGGTCTCACAGGCTACTATCGCAAATTTGTCCGCAATTATGGTCACATTGCTAGGCCCCTCACTCAACTCCTCGAGAAAATTTCATTCCTCTAGAATGATGAAGAACAACAGGCCTTTACAGCTCTCAAACATGCCATGTGTTCCACTCTAGACTTAGCACCACTTGACTTCACCAATTTTTTTGTGATAGAATGTGATGCTTTGGGTATGGGTATTGTGGCAGTCTTAATGCAGGAAAGTCGACCCTTGGCTTTCATGAGCCCACAACTAAGTGGGAAGAATCTGGAACAATCTACCTATGAGAAGGAGATGATGGCCATCTTACATGCAGTAGATACGTGATGACCATACTTATTAGGGTGTTGTTTCCAAATCTGCACAAACCATCAAAGCCTTAAATATTTTTTGAAGCAATGCCTATCATCACCACAACAAAATAAATGGCTAGCCAAAATGCTGGGATATGGTTATGAGATAATTTACAAGAAAGGGCGTGAAAATATTGTAGCAGATGCGTTATCCGACCAATTTGAGGAGGAAAGTAACCTGCTCGAAATTTCCCTTCCCATTCCAGAATGGATTGAAGAGGCTCGCAAGGAATGGTTTTCACATCCTTATCTCTCCCAACTCATTAATCAATTGCAGGCAGATCCAAATTCCATAGCAGGCTGCTCGTGGTAGGATGAGATTCTTCGCTACAAGGACAGAGTCGTAATATCACCAACATCCACCCTCAAAAGACGCATTTTGGCGGAGTTGAACTCATTGCCCACTGCAGGACATTTAGGCTTTCAGAAGACGTATGCCCGCACTCGAAGATTTTTTTTTGGATAGGCATGAAAAAGGACATTCTTACTTTTGTAGCTGAATGTGATGTATGTCAGTGCCACAAAGGAGAAACAGTCAAATCCCTAGGCACATTACAGCCATTGCCTGTCCCGACCTCAATCTGGATGGAGGTTTCTATGGATTTCATTACGGGTCTTCCAAAGTCAATAAACAAGTCAGTCATCATGGTGGTTGTGGACAAACTTTCTAAGTATGCTCATTTTTTCACCCTACCCCACCCTTTTACACTGACTTTGGTCGCTCAATCTTTCATGGGTCAGATCTTCAAATTGCATGGCATGCCCACTTCCATTGTGTCTGATCGTGACCCGGTCTTCATGAGTAACTTTTGGCAGGAACTGTTCCGGCTACAAGGTACCCAACTACAACTTAGTGCTTCCTATCATCCACAAACTGATGGTCAAACTGAAAGAGTCAACAAATTTCTGGAAACCTACCATAGGTGTTTCACTTCAGAAAAGCAACATCTCTAGGTACAGTGGTTACCTCTAGCTGGATGGTGGTATAACACCAACTATCATGCCACCACCAAAATGATTCCATATGAAGGAGTTTATGGTCAACTCCCTCCTCCCCCTACTTCTTATATCAAGGGATGCTCGAAGGTACAAGTAGTGGATCAACTCCTATAGAACCACACAACCATGCTGGCCCACCTTAGAGAGAATCTTCACCAAGCTCAAAACTGCATGAAGCAACAGGTAGATCAACATCGCTCAGAATGCCAATTTCAAGAAGGGGATCAGGTATTTTTGAGGCTGCAACCATATAAGCAAACATCACTCAAAGACAAGGGTTGTCAGAAACTATCTCCAAAATTCTATGGACCTTATTTCAGTGCATTGGAGAAGTTGCCTACAAGCTACCTTTGCCACCCACTGCAAAAATCCACCCAGTTTTCCATGTCTCATGCCTCAAGAAAATGATTGGGAACAATTGCAGAGTTCAAACCAATCTACTTGAATTGGATGAAGAAGAGTCAATCTGGCTCCAACCTGAACAGGTTCTTGATACATGAGAAAGGCACCTGCATGGCCGCATGATCAAGGAAGTCCTTGTTAATTGGAAAGACACCTCTCTAGAAGATGCAACTTGGGAACCAACCACTATTCTTCAGCAGTTTCCGTAGCTTCAACCTTGAGGACAAGGCTATTCTTATGGGGGAGGGCATGTTCGGGTCCCACCCTAACCCCCTTATTTATGTAATAGGATCGAATCATAGTTATAGTTAAGTAAGGAGTCAATAAAGCCCATATTAATAATTGTAAGTGGTTAACCCGCATTTAATGAAGGGGCCACAGTTAGTTGCAAATGGGCCATGGTATTAGATAGATGGTATTAATAAGAACCATGGTATTGCCGCATGGTATTGCATGTATGAATCCTATATAAAGGATAGAGACTCTCCTTGAGGAGGTCATGTCTTATTTTATAATTGAGCTCTGCTCTATTGGAGGTTGCCCCCTCGAAGAGGCAAGTGAACATTGCTTTCTGAATAATAAAATACTTGTTGTTATTTTTCATTGTTGGTATATTTCTTCGCATATTTGGTATTCTGATATCTTCTTGCAAATTAAAAACATAAGAAGTAACCAAAAATTTAAAAGTGTTAATTCTTATGTGAGAACATTTATTTTTCATTATACTCATTTCTATAATAAAAAATCTCATTATTATCTATTAAACTTCAAAATTAAATTCATATGCATTCATTCATAACCCAACAATGTACATGTCAACAAAATTTCCAAATGACAAACCACATATGTAAAGTATTTAACATCTTACCAATCCAATTTGGGTGTTAATGATTTTTGGTGAACGTATTTATTTATACATAGTTTCCATGCTCATAAAAAAAAAATTAGGAAAACCCATCAAATGTATTTCAAGTTATGGAAAAAATAGAATCTACACTTACAAAATAATACAGAGTCTCGCTTTCCTACGCGGCCATAAGAAAAATACATGAAGAAACCTGCATATAACTTCGTTTTAGAAATTAAGACATGCTAGTTGAAGCTTATCACCTTTTGACAAAAACCCATCTCTCACAATTTGCTAGTTCTTCTTTATTTACTTGTATGAAATTTATCAAGTCTTTTTTTAATCTTTCTACATCTTTTTGTTTTTTTACGAGTATGTTCATAAGAATGGATACCGAGGGCTCAGTTTAGGGTCAAATTTAATTTTTCAAAAGAGATAAGGTGTGTTTCCTTATTTGCCACTTTTATAAATTTCTATATTTTCATTTTGATGAAGAAAATGGTGGGTTGTATAAAGATTTGACTTTTGCCTTACTTTTACACAATGCCAAAATTTTGAAATATTCCTGAAAACGTGCTTTCACAATTTTAGATATGCATTTTCTAAAATATTTGTAAACAAGGTTATCTAAATAATTATATTGGAACAAAAACCATGGCAATAAAGATTTTTTTTAACTACAATTAGCATATATGAGAAAACCATTCATATCACCATTTTCTCATAGGGAAACCACTCGCGAATTAAAAAATGTATAATGATAATAGGGGAGATATTTTAGAATGTGTAATGAATGTGTTCCCCAAATTCAAGGTTTCATTCCATTCTTAGAAAGTTTGACACATAGGGAAGGCCATATAAGAGCAGTAAAAAGAGATATACAATTCTTTTCCAAGTACACTTGTTATGCATGTTTGATTAAAAATTATAAAATAACATCTTACTTAAGAGGTCTACCAAATAACATCTTGAGATACTCAATAATTGAATTGGTTCACAATGGTGATTTGAATTGAACTCAATAAGAAATATCAATGTAGAACCTAGATAATGTGGTATTTTCTAGCTTGATATTTGGAAAATTTCAAAGTTGTAACATAAAGGGTGGTTTAGAAATTTATGACATAGGGAGTAATGGAATTTTCATTTCTCTTTCATTTTTTTCTAAATCTCCTCCACAGACCATTCATTTTTAATGAATATTTATTTCATTGCACCTAAAATTGTTTTCAAAATTAGAAATTATCATTTCCAATGATTGTTTGTTAGCAATCTAGTTTTCAAGCACTCTAAGGTGTGATATCACATGAGATAGGGTTTCACTATCAAATTTTATTAGGGGAAAAATCTAGGATAATGATGTAAGTTTCCATGATCATGTTATTATACAAACTGTGACGCATTATGGTATGGAGAACTTATGAAGTAAAATAAATTTGAATTCATAATTTCGTAGTGGTAGTAATCCTCAAAGATTTAAAATTTGACTACATAAACAAATAAGATTTTGGAGTTGAGTATGCATGCATTGTTAAGCTTAGATGAAGGAAATATAAATAGGCATATCATGGTGAATTAGTAGGATGAATAATGGATCTCTTGAAAATATTCATTTGTTGCAATGGTATGGTGAATGTGACAATGGAGATTGAGTTCTCCTTGAAACTAGTCTTCACTTGGTCATCATATAATTCCTCATTTGGATTGTTTTCTATCTATCTTGGAGGCTTTTAGGGTTGTTAATGTTGTTGGTATATATTTATAACACTTTGTAGAAATATATGAGGAATTGACAATTTGAACAAAGTTTGTTCAAAATCTTATGATGCATCCTCATGCAGGAGCATGTGGACTTAGCTAGCAATGTGATGGTTTACTCACATGTTGTGGCTAAATGAGTGAATTTCATTGACCTAAGTGGTCAATAGTGATTTTTCGTAGAGAGGGTTGGATCTCTCGAAGATGAGTTTTACTTCATTATTGTAATAATTAGAAAATTGTCTTATTTTAGAATAAGGGTTAAGTTGTTAGCATAGGTGTGTAATAGAGATTAAAAACAGAGATTTGATTGTTAGATTGATTAAAATAGAGATCGAGTTGTTAGTACAGTTAGAATGGGATTTGACTCATAAAGATAAAAAAGTGTAATGGAAATGGATTAGCTTAGATGATTGATAATTGAGTGAGAGGTGAGAGTTTGAGTGATAGATAGTGTTTTGAGAGTGAGACATAGGTCAATTAAATTTTTGTAATTGAGCCGAGAGGGCCAAGACTCTGTAACTTCTATTATATTGAAGAAATTGTTTTAGTGTGTATCTTTGGGTTAATCCTGGTGCAAACTCTCATTTACCTCTGTGTATCCGTGTTCTGAATGTAACCAGGTATTTTCTTTGTTTTCACACTTTAATGGTAAATCTCCGTATTTATGTTTTTTTCACTAAATTGCGGCCATTTAGTGCTAAGGGGTAATCTTGGAATTAAGCGTTAAAACATCTATTAAGCGCTTTATTTAAGTTTTAGTTAATGCTCGTGGTTATTTTGGAAAAGTGTGTTTTAATCAACAAAGGTGGTTATCAGGTGAAGGAAAAGTGGTAAGCGGTAATTCGGGGTAGTCACCCGATCCCATTAACCAAGTGACACGTAATACTCGGGTGGAGAGAGAAATCTGCTTTATCGAGTGGGTAATCCCTATGCAAATGGTTCACCTGATATTGCTATTAACCATTGGATCAGGTGTGCTTTGATCAACGGTGGAGGAAGGCTGGACTGTTTTGTTGATCGAGGTGAGTGGTGACCATTAAAAACCTCAAATTACGAACAAGGAAGAATCCCCTGAAGTAGGAGAATCCCTATTGTTGAAAAGGGCATTGCTTAAGGTAGAGAAAGAGACCGGAGAACCAGCTTAGAGGAAGAGTTTATTCAGAACTACATGCAAATCCAAAGGTAAATGTTGTAAAGTGATAATTGACAGTGGAAGCACTGATAACCTTGTTTCTACACAGATGGTGGACAAGCTAGGATTAGTGAAGACAATACACCTTGCTCCTTATAAAGTGTCATGGTTGCAGAAAGGAAATCAGATTATTGTGACAGAACAATGCAAGGTAGAGATACATATTGGTACTTATAAATATGTGATATCATGTAATGTAATGCCGATGGATGTATGCCATGTATTTTTGGGAAGACCTTGGCAGCTTGATCGGAAAGCTATTCATGATGGGAGGAAAAATACTTATACTCTAGAGAAGGATGGGAATAAACATACACTGCTGCCATTGAAGGATGAGGTTGACAAAGGAGCACTTGGAAATAGTGTTATGTGGATGAGTTGAAAGGAGCTATTGCAAGAGGTTGGAAAAGGTGAAGAAATGCATTTTTCTGTCATAGGGAGACCTAAGGTAATTTTATCTTCCACAAACTTATATGATTTACTTGAAGAAATCAAAACTCTGTTGAATGATTTTGCTGATATTATTGTGGATGAGATACCAAATGCATTGCCACCAATCAAGATTATTAGTCATCATATTGATCTAATACCAAAAGCAAGTTTGCCAAACAAAGCAGCATATAGATTAACTCCTCAAGAGAATGCAGAAGTTGGAACACAAGTGCAAGAACTAATGAATAAGGGACTAATCAGAGAGAGTCTTAGTCCATGTGTTGTACCAATAGTACCCAGTCCAAAGAAAGGAGGTAAATGGCTTATGTGTACAGATTCCAGAGCCATAAACAAGATCTCTATCAGGTATAGATTTCCTTTACCACCCATCAATGATTTGATGGATTGTTTGAGTGGGTCAAAGTATTTTACTAAAATAGATCTGAAGAGTGGATATCATCAAATAAGAATTAGAGAAGGAGATGAATGGAAGACTACATTTAAAACAAAGAGTGGGTTGTATGAGTGGTTAGTGATTCCTTTTGGAATTACTAATGCACCTAGCATGTTCATGAGATTGATGAATGAAGTCTTGAAGGAATATGTAGGCAAGTTTGTTATTGTTTATCTTGATGATATTCTAGTTTTTAGTAGAATTAAAGAAGAACATCTAGAGCATCTTAAGTTGGTTTTAAGAAATCTGTAGAAAGAGAAACTACTGATAAAGCTGAAGAAATGTAGTTTCATGAAAAAAGAATTAATTTACTTGGGATTTTCAGTTTCTAAAGAAGGGTTGAAAATGGATCTAGAGAAAATCCATGTAATTTGGAACTGGCCTATTCCAAGGAATATATTTGAGGTAAGAAGATTTCATGGTCTTGTAATTTTTTATATGAAATTTATCAGAGGTTTTAGTCAAATTTGTGCACCAGTTCTTGAAACAATCAAGGAGATTAATCAACCATTCAAGTGGGCTGAAGCACTAAATAGGAATTTTAAGTTGTTGAAGAGGAAAATCATAGAGAAACCGCTTTTAGCTTTACCCGATTTTGAAAGAGTATTTCAAGAAGAAATTTATTCAATGTGTATCTATGTGTTAATCCTGGTGCAAACTCTCATTTACCTCTATGTATCCGTGTTCTGAACATAACCGAGTATTTTATCTCGTTTCACACTTTAATAATAAATCTCAGTATTTATGTGTTTTCACTAAATCATGATCATTTAATGTTAAGGGAAAATCTTGGAATTAAGCATTAAAACATCTATTATGCACTTTATTTAAGTTTTAGTTAATTCACATGGTTATATTAGAAAAGTGGGTTTTAATCAGCGAAGGTGGTTATCAGGTGAAGGAAAAGTGGTAAGTGGTAATTCAGGGTAGTCACCCGATCCCATTAACCAAGCAACACGTAGCATTCAGGTGGAGAGAGAAAACCGCTTTATAGGGTGGGTAATCCCTGTGCAAGTGGTTCACCTAATATCTCTATTAACCGTTGGATCATGTGCACTTTGATCAACAGTAGAGGAAGACCAGACTGTTTTGTTGATCGGGTTGAGTGATGACCGTTAGATCTAGAGAGAGGAGATCAACAACATAGAGTGATCACCAAAATGTTTTGTTGATTGGGTGAGTGGTGACCATTAGATCTAAATAGAAGAGATCAACATCATAGAGTGAAGCGCCTATTAAAAATGGAAAGTCAATGTGGGACCGACGTGTTTAGAAGAAAAGTGGGACCCTTAGTGTAAAGTAAGCCATGCACAGAATCCGCTTGAACTCATATGATTTCTTATAAATTAACCAATAGTCTAGTTTTAAGACTACCACCTTGTTTTGATCAACCTCCTAGCTCACACCCTCATTCAGAAGTCTTCAAATATTTGATATTTTTAAAATCAGTCATTTATATTTTGACCTTCTGGATCCTTTTGTGGTCTGTAAAAACTTAGCACTTTTATGTAATAAAATGGAAGATGATAGAGTAATATACATGTATGTTCTCTCTTATCCAATACTTATACAAAAAATGACAAGTAGCCCATATGAAACAAATATAAGAACGAAAAGATATATACATTTTTAATTTTTGAAAAATGGAGGCTAGTCTTGACAACCTAACAATGTTTGTTGATAAAATCTGATTTTGATGTCCAATTCAAGTGATTCCAAATCTATATTGAAATTAGTTTTGAGGGGTATCTCTAGTAGAAATAACTTTTTAAAGTCTTTTGAATTGATATGTGAAACATACTAAGGAATATCATAGTGGATGAGGTTGTGAGTTAATTTACGCTCAGACCAACAATTAGTATTTTTAGCCAAAATTTCTCATTTAATGATAGATTGATATTATTCCACCTAGATATTAAAGTATATTAATGTGAGAAACTATAATAGAAACAATTGTTTATTTTTCAGTTAACTCATATGAAAATTGATGAAGAATAATTTGCAAGGTGTCATTGTTTATGACTTATATTTTAAACCTATAATGAGTCTTATTAGCATAAATTTTTTGTGTGAAATCCAATCAACATAATTTTAGAGGGAATTAAAGTGTATTCATGTGGATACATCCCATGCAAATGGATTTTAAAAATACCTTTAACTCAAACTTGTCAATGAACAATGTGGGAGATAGTGTTTTTATTATGTTACTTCTAAGATAGGGAGTCACTAATTTATGAATAGTGAATTCATGAAATTTCCAAATGGGGTGGTTCAATTTGTGTTTTAAATTAGAATTAAATATATATCTCTCTTATAATCATTGTTTAGATATGTAATGTTTTCTTATGTCAAATATATTAATGAACAATCTAGATGTACATTTTCCACAATGCACATTTTATGACCAACCCCTAATAATTTGGGCATAACCTTTTATTACAATATCATATTGAAGTGATTCAATTTGGATTGGAAACTATATTCTAAGGGATATATCACATACACATATTTTAAAAACTCTCTCTTTCAGTCACTCAAATATTCATTGTCCCAACTCTATTTTTAAGGGATTTTCAATGTCAATTTGCTAAAAGAATCAAAAGTTGAATGATTTTTTAAAATTAAGGTATCAAGTGTATGAAATATTTTATAGATATCTTTACGATGATGTAAATAATTCCTCCTACAGTATTCTTCCATACCCAATTTTTAGATCTTAAGACATTTCTTTTACAAAATGTTGTTTGACGAATGAGTAGCAAACATGTCACAACGTCACTTCAGTACACACATTTCTATGGGAAAAGATTTTAATTCATAAAATCTTATATTAATTTGAGGAATTTTATTTTCCTTTGGGAAACTCATATTTCATTTGCTTCCTCCTTTATATGCATTACTTCTTCTATAGATCTACCTACCAATGCATTAGTAAATGTACTGGATTTTGTTGAACCACAAATGGAAATTATTGAAATATTTTTATAAAAAATTCTATTTTCTATCTTGGTGTTCATTCATGCATTTAGTACCAACATAAAACTTATTTACCTAACTTTCAATAGCATTATGTTGTGTTTAGGCAGATCTACTTTACCAACATGGTGAGGTATTCGAGAAACTCACTAATGTGAATGTGTAGGTTATTACCTCTTTCCTTACTATTTATCCTTCTCCACATCATAAATGTTGGTCCAAAAAAAAAAGGGTTTCTAAAAATTTTACGAATTCCCTAATCCCCTTACCATTTCCTCAGTACGAATGCCAAAATGTCAAGGAATTTATTTTCATAAATTGAGAAACATTTTAGTGTCAGTCGATAATTTATAAGCTTGTGAAATGCAAATAATGCATGTATATAATTAGATTTTTTGTAGTAATATGTATCTATAAAAGGTTAAATAAGGAGGCTATCAAGGGGTTGAAATTTATGCCTTGAGAAAGGTCCACACGATATTTCTCTTTTCACTTATGTAGATTGTTGATGGAAGAAGAAATTTTAACCACTCATTCTTGAAATAAAAACTATTCTAAACTAAATTAAGGAACACATCTAACTCAAGTCTAATTGGTTGATCAAGCATACATTAAATTTTCCACTAGTATAAACTATGGATGTAATTGGGTGGCTTCACTACTTGCAAAAATACGACATTGGATCCTCAATCATAACTTAATCAGAAAATATTAAACTCAGTTTCAAAAGAAAATGCTATTGGAATTGAAATAAAATCTTACTACAATATAAAATCATAGATTGATACACATATATATAAACAAGGTTAAAGAAAATGAAAATAATTATTTACAAATAAGTAACGTGAAAGGAATGGAATTGCATAAAATAAATAAGAAAATATTGAATGAAATAAAAGCCCACCATGACTTATGTAGAATGAAAGATTAAAAAGTTCTATTATATTCCATCATAAGTTGGGCATGTTGTAGCTCTAGAGACAACCCCCAGGTTGAGGAAAGTGTAAGTGCCTCAGACATCTTAGAGGAGTGCTTTGAGGATTTGTTGACATTTGTGTTGCACTCCATATTTGATATAATTGGAATTATATTGATTCAGAACTTGGCTCAATCACCCTTCACCAAGGTAGACTTAAACATACACATATCAATACATAGGAAAATATCACTCATCCCATGGATAAATGTCCTGATATGGTCGTTGACACACATCAAAATGTAAATTAATATTTTTCATTGTAGAGAAAATGGAGAGGGAGAAAACAAGGAAAGGAATTCAATGCAAAGGGCTCGATAACACAGAATCCTAAGAAACAATTCCCAACAGAATTATGGAGGGTTACAGTGGATCAAGTCTGCCCATGTTTTATGTCAATTTCATGGTTGATTTTTAAGTTTTCATTGCAATGTGTCTAGTTGTCTTAGGCTAAAATTTCAAAAGCGCTATACTTTTAAAATTAAAAAAATTACTCTTAGCATAATGACCATTTGATTTAGGTATTCCTTTTTAAGGTTTGTTTTAGTCATGATGGCTATATTTAATTCAATGGCCAAAAAATGTCGAAATTTTCAGGTTTTTGGGAGTTGTGATATTTTAACTTTAATTCCATGGTTGAAAATTATTAGAAGTTTTAGGGTTTTTTGGAGTCATGATATTTTATCTTTAATGTTATCCTACAAAATTATTGGGATAAAGATTTTTTAGATTCATGTTATTTTATTTTTAATGTCATTTCGAAAAAATGTTCGAAATTTTAGCCCTCCCCCCCCCCCCCCCCCCCCCGTGCTCCCCTCGAAAAAAGTTGAATGCCATCCTTAAAAATATTGGAATTATAACCCCAAAAAAATGTTGATGCAACATCATCACTTTTCATTTTCAGGGTTTTTTCATGTTTATTGCAAAAATAATTTGGTTTTTAATGTAGTTTCTAAAATAAACGGATTTTTAACCCAAAACAAGTGTTGATGCAACATCAAAACTTTTTGTTTTCAATGTGTTTTTTCATGTTTTTTGCCAGGCTTTTTGGGCTAGAGTTATTTTTTTGAGGTTATGAATCTCTTCTAGCTGGTAATTTTTTTTGCATCTCATCGTTTTCTTATTGAACCTGTAATATGGATCTATTATATACACCATATACCAGTGATGCCAATGGTGTGAGTTGTTACATGTGGAAAGTAGCCTCTTGTTATAAAATTGTATATTACAAAGTAATGGAACACATAGAATATTGCAAAATTATAAACACAATTAACGCATAAAACCAGAGAGACACAAATATACATGGTTCACCTAGTTTGGCCTATGTCCACCCCGAACAGCCAGTCCTTCCTTTATATTATCCAGCAAAATGAAGAGACACAACCTACAGCAGATTCGTTGTAATATCCTCTATTTTCTCTCACAGTCTCACCTCTCTGTTTCTCACTCAGAGAATACACATCTATTATACAGCCTCAATACAATGCCCCCATACAAAGAGAGGGGTTGCCTTCTAGGGAAAAAACCCCTAAACTAAACATAATTTCTAACGTCAGATCATCTGCCTAATGAACAGCCCAGATTGACTAGAAATTACTATACTTTTATAAGGAAATTTTACATCTATTTTTTCCTTTGGGGGCGCTACCCCCAAAACCCGTGTCGGGAGACCGCTAGCCCCCGGACCCCCCAACCGGGGGGGATGGGCCCCCCCGAACCCCCGCGGGGGGGACAAGTCCCCCTCACACCCCCCCACGTGGAGGGGTGTACAAACTTCCTGGGGTATACATCCAGCTGAAACAAAGACCTCTAAATAATCATGCAACACACCTAACACCTCCACATCTTGAGCTAATTATAATCTTTTTAATTCCTTAGTCCACAATAGTGGTCTTTGCATTAGATCTGCCACCAATAATCAATAAGAATATTATGTTGTGTGATTATTTTGTTATTTGATGCCATCAATCTTCACTTCCCTCACCTTCATGTTTTTCTCAATTCCCAACTTATTGTCATGCAAATGAATGGTATTTATCATGTGCATATCTCTATCATTTTCAAAAAGTATCTACCACATGGGCTTCTATCTAGATCATTTGAGTTCATTTCATCCAATCATCTACCTAGAATAAAAACTATGTAGATACCATTGGCATATATCACATGTATGTATAAGGGCATAACCATATTTAATACGATAGTGACACCACAAAACATAGGAATATGCATAATCATATTATGTCTAACATCATATAACAACATGTTACACAGTAATTTGTCACCGTTGGTCACCGTCCTTGTTACCCCCGCTGTCACACATTGGAGGACACATTTACGAACCTCTGACCAGTGACACAACTTGAAAACACTTGCATTGGAGTCTCCTAAGTATGAACTTCAATATCCCTGAAGACACCTTTGAAGATCAACCCTAAAAAATGCCCTTTTTTCATTAGCGCGGGTCCACAGTGTCTAACCCGCGCCAATAGCTCAGTTCCTCCAAAGAGGGCGTGCCCATAGACGCGCTGTCATAGAACAAAGCCCGCGCCACACAAAATTAGTCATGATTTTTGGCCAATGCGCACTGAAGTGTTTTTTCCTCCATTACTCATGCAGTTCTCTGGGGAAAAATCCCATGGATATGATCGAGTGTCGTCTTTTTCATCCATGACAACTCAGTCCAAAGGCTATTATGGGACAATACCAAATCTTCAGTAGGTGTCCGGATACGATGAATACTTTCTCCTCTTCCATCTATAAGTAACTGTCATCCTGCATTGAACCGGCTAGTGCTAGTGTCAGAGTGTTGAAGTTTTGAACTAAAGTAAGCTGAGATTATGCTAGATTGATAGTAAGAGCTGAGAGAGAAGTTATGCTGCTGGAATATTGAGAGAGGAAGTGACTTTGCAAGGCATGCCTAACTGCTGACCCAGTTGGAGGAGATTTGCAGCGTCAAGCCTTTATTGGTTGTAATTCTTCTCTTCTTTTATTGAATAATGAACGACTGTTATTATGGTTCCACTCACGTATTATTCTGATAATATTTGAGTTATATCCTACTTGATTGATATATAATTGTATGATATTGGATTTTACGCTTGTTTTGGATTGTTCTTTGTTTGTGCAGGTGTCCATGTGTGGAACGCAAGGATAGTGACCGGCCAAAGCTAGAGGACAGGAGCGACGTTTCTTCCACGACAAATAGCGTTGGATTCCAGGTAGGTCTTCCTGACCAACCTTTAAATTATGCAATTAGGAACTTGCATGCAACGTGTATGATTGTTGCTAGACCCCTGTCGGGCTAGTGGGATCGCCTCTGTCCGCAGAGGGGATTTACCGACCTCAACAATTTGGCGACTCCACTGGGGAGTTATTTGTTATTTGTGTTTGTATTGTCTGATTTGTAAGTTGTGGACGGAGTCTGAAGAGCGGCCAGGTAACCTTCGAAACACTTCTGCTATGCAGAAGTGAAGTAGATCAACGCCACTTCAGTCGATCTCCGGGTTGATTTACAAACTGGACAATCTCGATCTTCCTTCGCATGTCGTTTTTCTCTCATTTATTTGTCTGAATAATTCTCTTGGTTAGAGTTCTTGCTGTCTTTTTTACTTGCTGGCTCTGTCTAGAAACTAGAAGCCAAGCCTGAGACCACCCTTTCTGTCTTTTTGCCTGGCGAACTCCGCCAGCGTGCTTTTTCTTTGCACAGTCGCGCTGGTTGGCGCGTGTTGCTCTCAGACAACTCGCGTCAATCTCTGTTTAGCGCGAGTTGCAGACATATAGTCGCGCCGCACTGCTTGAGTTTGTTAATAAACTTGTTTGTCGGTCTCTTGAGCTTGGGTTTGTGTCTTTCTACTCTTTTTATACCTTCTGGAAGTCCGTGGAGTGATATTTGGCTGGTGGTTTTTCGTCCTTTAGTTGTTTGCCCTTGTCCACCGATTTTACATCTTGGCCTTCGTGGTTTTTTGTGTTATCGAGCCCTCTGTTGGATTGATGATTTACAGATCCGGTCTTTTTGTTGATTGATTCCCATATTCTCCTGGTGGTTATATGAGTTCTACATTTCATACTGCAAGTATCTCGCTTTTAGTTTGCTTGTTTTACCTGATTTCATTGTGACTTAGCTTACATAGTTACTTGAAAATCTTGGTTTTTCTTTGCTTTGCTGGGTTTTTGTTTATGTTTCAGATCTGGTTATAGATTCTTTGGAATGAATTATCTGATTACGAATCTCTCTTGAAACCCCTTGAGTGCATTATCATATTATTTTTCAAAAGAAAAGAAAAATATTTTTGCTTTTCATCAATTAGCATGTTATGTTAGTTTTTTTTTAAAAGAAGAAAAAAAAAAGATTTTTTCTTTCTTGTTGATTAGCTGCATTAGAAATTTTGACATCGTTTTGTTTGTATGAACCTCTTAACTCTTTTGTATGTAGATTTCATCCAAACGAAACGAATACAATCCTTGCATGTAGTGGCATTTAAGACATTTCGAGAGATTACATTCGCTAAGACCAGAAACTTAGACCTAATTGAAGATGAACAATAAAATTAATTCAATGAACCTAAAAACACATTGAAACTTAACGCTCATTCTAGAGGTCTAGGCTAGAGACGTGTTCCGGCGTCGTTAAGCCTGGTAGTTTATCGTTGAGTGGTTGGGTGATTCCTCCACGGTGATGCGATAGGTGCCAGTACGGACTGTGCTCCCACGTACCGTCGAGTATAAATTGGGAGACCCCTATAGGCTTACAACCTTTGATCCATAGGAAGCTGAGTCTGCCGCCCTACAAGCCGTAATGCACTGAACACAGCATTCGGGAAGATTGACTGCAGTACGGGAAGTCCTTGGCGATCTTCTGATCGCTAAGGTGTATAAGCAGTTTTACGGATTGTTTGGCACACCCTTTTTACCTAGATTTCCAGAGTAGTCAGCTTTTGATCCTTTTCAGACTATCTAATAGAAAAGGTGTAAGTGATCAGCTTGTCACTTCGTGCTCAATAAACAATCGAAGGAGACTAGCGTCATCTTTTCGTCCTTTTCTCGACTCTTTAAAGATGAAAAGGTCAAGTTAAGTGTCTTAATAATTTACCTGGCCACGTTCACATTACCCACTTAGATCTTGAGTGCGTTAGTTTGACTAGGATTTCGTCTTAACATGGCAAATTTCCCGGGATTCATCAACCTAAGTCCCCCACCTGATGGGGATGCTGGTCGTTTCCCTTCTCCTGGAAATGATGGTGCCCTTTATATGGCAACACTAACCCTCCCAGGGTTAACTGTCGGGTTACCAGTTTGGCTATTTTCAAACTCTGTGGTCCCTACTGTGTCGGCTGATACTACATCAGTCCCTCCGCCTGCTCAACATCCTGTTGAACCGAAGGTGGACCCCACCCCTTCGACACCTACTTCAACGTCTCCTTATTCGCCTGGTGAAAGTACCCAGGTAGCTAACAAGAAGAAGAAGAAGACGAAGAAGAAGACAAAGAAGAAGAAGTCAAACAAGGGAACGGTCACAAACACAAAGGCGACTACACGCACGACTGTTGTTCCACCACGGACAACAGAAGACGGACTCCTCCCCACCCCTCCGCCCAAGGTCAAGTTCCCTTGCAGACTATGCAAGGAAAACCACCTCCTTCGTGATTGCCCTGGCATTCCCAGGGTCTTAAGGATATGGTCTCGTGATCCAACCCGTCCATCATCATCCACTGACGCTCACGGCGATGATACCCCCGTAGTTGGGAATACTAAAGGTAAAGGGAAGATTCGACTCCCTTGCAAACTTTGTGAAGGCCATCATTTCCTTCACCTTTGCCCACTCATGGACAAAGCCTCCTCTGTGTTGGAAAGTCTTGAAGATCCCGCACACCAACTCCCCGCTGGATATCAGCGTCTTTCTGCAACTGCGGATTGTCCTTCTACTGACGACAAGGTTTGTTTGCATACCTCTCTTGTTCAGTCTCCTCTCCCTGCACCTGGCTCCACCCAGCCTGTTCCTGATCAACCATTGGTTGGCGATCGTGTCAGTTCGAGTTTACAACCAGTTGACCAACCTGTTCTAGACGACAGTCATAAACAGGTTCTTCATGTTTCGTCAAATTCTCCTGAGTCTGACGACGATCCTCTTATCCTTATTGAATCAGAGGGTCCTTCTCCGGCTCCATTCGAGCATGTGGGCGGTTATCTGATCCCCCCACCAAGCAATTCAGCTATCTCCTTTGATTGGAGTCAGTTGACCTCTTACCGCCTTCCATCCCATGTACCTTTCCAGATTACTGTACATGCCTATGACACAGCCCTACCTGGCACCGTTATGGATGAAGGCGCGTCGGCTAGTCTCATGCCGTATACTACTTGGCAAGCTCTCGGTTCCCCACCGCTTAAGCCGATCATGCATACTCTGCTGGCTTTTGACGGAAGAGCATGTCAATCTTTAGGAGTCCTCCCACAGCTACCTATTACTCTGGGCGGCAAAACCATCTATATAGACGTAATGGTTATCCAAAATGCTCTTAGTAACAATTTTCTCCTTGGTCGTGACTATATTTATGCCATGGGGGCTATCGTTTCTTCACTTTTCCGTGTGATCTGCTTTCCACACAATGGAAGGATTGTCACTATTGACCAATTATCATTCTTTAGCCCCCCTCGCAGGTCAACTATGTGAGTACCTTTCCCACGCCTCTGTCCCGCACTACCGACATCGTCAATAGTGCTTTGGGGGCATTAGATCCAAGTCTCCACGGCTTTGATCTCCCATCGGGAGCGCCACTCCTAGAAGCCCCGGCTTCCTATTCATTATGATGAAGACTGGGCGGAGCATAGTTTTTCCCTCTATCAAGCTCCCTAAAAAATGAAACAAGGTATGTTCGAGGATGGTTTTGATCTTGTGGCAACCTCGTTAAAAAATGAAACATGATTGGTCGGAGCATAGTTCACTTTCCTATGTCAAGCTCCCTAAAAAAATGAAATTAGGTCTGGTCCGAGCATAGTTCCTGATCTTGTGTCAAGCTCGTTAAAAAATGAAACAAGGGTTAT
>APFE030054149.1:45811-63547 GCA_000404065.3 Pinus taeda
TTTTACGCTTGTTTTGGATTGTTCTTTGTTTGTGCAGGTGTCCATGCGTGGAACGTAAGGATAGTGACCGGCCAAAGCTAAAGGACAGGAGCGACGTTTCTTCCACAACAAATAGCCTTGGATTCCAGGTAGGTCTTCCTGACCAACCTTTAAATTATGCAATTAGGAACTTGCATGCAGCGTGTATGATTGTTGCTAGACCCCTGTCGGGCTAGTGGGATCGCCTCTGTCCACAGAGGGGATTTACCGACCTCAATAGTACCCTTCCACTCAACCATCATGGTCCACATCTCCTCCTTGGCCTTATGCTCCTCAATACCATCAATATCCTCCTTAGCGTATCAATCCTTCTTTTCAACCATATCCACCCCAATCTTCTCAATGGGGTAACCCCTCACAAGGGTGGAGGCCTCAAACAACCCAACCTCCTACTTTACTGCCTCCACCCCAACATCAACCACATCTTCCTCACCATACTCCACCTAAGAAACTTCAAATGCATGTTCAACCTAATCCGAACCTAAAAAATAAGCACGCACAATAGGTTTATAGTGGGGATACATCCTATCTTGCTTATGTTGTGGAAATCCAAGAGATCAACCTTCGGTATTGCAAGGTGCTACCAGATAATCATCCACCTTCTCCACCTAAAGAGCTTGAAGAAGTTAAGGAAGAGAGTGCCCCTCAAGCCAATACTCTTCCTTATCCTGAAAGGTTGATCCACCCTAGCATGCACACCCCAAAAGAGGTTGAACTTATGGGAGAATTGAGGAAATTTTGTGTCAAGATACCCCTTCTCCAGGCCATATGTTCCCATTTACAACAAGCTTATTAAGGAGGAATGTTTCAAAACAATTGGGAGAAGAAGAAGAGATAACCCCACTATCAATATTGTTGGACAACTATCTAATCAGATGCTTGGGAGAGTAATCTTGCCTAAGTACTTGGATCCTGGTAGCCCAGTGGTGGATGTGCACATTGATGGCATTATGATCCCTAATACCTTGATTGTTCTTGGGGCTATAATCAATGTAATGACTAGGGAAACCATGTTGAAGTTCAATCTCCAAGGGCTTTGAGGAATACCACTACAATGTTGTAGCTTGCAGACAAATCCACAATAGCTCCTGAGGGAGTTATTGAGGATGTGATGGTCTCCATTTACTCTTGGGAGTACCCCATTAATTTTCTGGTCCTCCAACCCAAAACCAAGTTTAATGGCTGTGCTCTCATCCTAAGAAGACCTTGGTTGGCCACTGTTGATGCCTACATTAGTTGCATGGCTGGAAACATGACTATTAGGAATAGACATTTAGCAAAACAACTTGTATTGTATCCTCCTACTCAACCTTCAATTGAGCATGATTTACCCTTATGGTTAGAGGATGAGGGATAGGAAGAATTTTATCAGACATCCCTTTACCCAGTCTGCACTCTAGATATTGTTATAGGAAGGGAGAATCTTGATGAAGATGACCTTATTGACCATATCTTACAGAATCAGCCTCCCACTGCCATACCAGTTGATGAACTGATGAAATAATTTGAGAGTAGTTCTTGGACTGATTTGTGCTCTCTTGACTCTAGCCTAGAACATTCCAAGATTGTGGAGATTGTCCCATCCATAACTCTAAATATCAACCCCTCTCTCTCAGTCGAGAAGGAAGAACAACTATGCAATGTTCTGAGGCAACACCCGGATGATTTTTCTTGGGATTATAAGAGATGAAAGGTGTGCATCCCTCAGTATGTACTCATCATATTTACATCAAAGAGGGATGCAAGTCTATGCGCCAACCCTAGAGAAGAATTAACCCCTCTCTCAAGGACATTGTGAAAGAGGAATTACAAAATCTATTGGATGCAAGATTCATATATCCCATTTCAGATAGCGAGTGGGTGTCACCTCTCATTTTAGTTCTTAAGAGATATGGGAAGTGGTTGATTTGTGTTGATTACCAGAAACTTAATAAGGCTAAAATGAAGGAACATTTTCCTTTACCCTTCATTGACCAAGTCCTAGATGGACTTTCAAGGAATAAATTCTTCTCCTTGTTGGATGAATTTAGTGGATACAACCAAATACAAATCAGCCCTGAGGACCAAGATAAGACCACTTTCACATGTCCTTGGGGTACCTTTTCCTAAAGATTCCTTTCATTCAATCTGTGCAATGTCCCTGCTACTTTCTAGAGGGCAGTTATAAGTATCTTTGTTGAACTTGTTCATGACTCCATTGAGATATACCTGGATGATTTCACCCCTTATGGATGTGACTTCTAGGAAGCTCTTTCTAATCTCTGCAAAGTCTTAAAGAAATACATTGAAATGAATCTTTCATTAAGTCCTGAGAAATTTGAATTTCTTATGAATGCAGGGACTATCCTTCAGCATTCTATATCCAAGGAAGGAATATAGGTTGGGCCAAACAAAATTGCCATCATCAAAAGGGTCCCTATCCCTAAAAAACAAAGAGATGTTAGGACTTTACTTTGATTAGTTGGGTATTATAGAAGGTTCATTGAAGACTTTAGTAAACTAGATTCACCCTTGTTTTGACTACTGGCTAAAGATTCAAATTTTTGTCACACAAGCAATTGTTAAGAATCCTTCGAAGTCTAAAAGACAAATTGAAAACTACACCCATCCTTAGAGGTCCCAATTGGGCTTTACCTTTCCATATACACACAGATGCCTCAGATAAAGATGTATAAGCTAGCTTAGGACAAGTGGAAGACAAATTGCCTTATGATATCTATTTCATCATTAAGAACCTTTCTAAAGTTGAGTTGAATTATACAGTCACTAAAAAGTAGCTCTTGGTTATGGTACATTATTTGAACAAGTTTAGGCATTATATCACTGGTTATCAAACTTTTGTTCACACTGTTCATGCAACCATTAAGTATTTAATGAATAAACTTTATGTAAATGCTAGGATAATTAGATGGTTACTATTATTGCATCAATTTGATTTGACTATTATTGATCAATCGAGGAAACAGAATGTGATTGCAGATTTCTTGTCAAGACTAACCCTGCCTACAGAAAAGGAAGAAATGGTAGACAATCAACTTGCAGATGGACATATCTTCGCCATATCAATGCTTTCTCCTTGGTTTACTCATATAGCCAACTACTTAGTTGCTAGGAGGTTCCCTCTTAACCTATCCTCCAAGGAGAAAAGTAAGATTGTTAGAAAGAGTGCCCCATTCACTTGGATTTGGGGAAATCTTTTTAGGTTGGGGCTATATCATATATTGAGGACATGTGTGAGGGAATACAAGGTTTTTGAAATACTCTCAGCATTCCATTATGGACCTTATGGGGGCCACTTTGATGCAAAAAGGACAGCCTTCAAATTTCTACAAGCAAGTTACTACTGGCCCACTTTACATCAAGATGCAAGGAGGTACACCATGAGGTGTGATTAGTGCCAAAGGATGGGTAATCCCACACCTAAGGATGAAATTCCCTTACAACCTCAAGTGACGCTAGACCCATTTGAGAAGTGGGGCATGGATTTCATTAGGCCCATTGATCCCCCATCAGGACATAGGAAGTATATCATTGTGTGCACTAATTTTCTGACAAAATGGGCTGAGACAAAGGCAATAAAGGGAACAATTGAGCAAAAGGTGGTTGAATTTATGAGAGAGAACATCTTCTACAAGTTCGATTTTCCAAGGGAGGTAGTCACTGATTAAGGAGCACAATTTATGTCAAATCTGATTAAAGGTATCATGAGGCTGCATCACATCAATCATGGGACATCCACTGCCTATCACCCTTAGGTGAATGGGAAAGTGGAGGTCACAAATAAAGCATTGGAGAACACTTTAACCAAGTTTATTATTAACACCGGGAAAAATTGGGCAGACAAACTTGTAGAATCCACTTGGGCCTAATACCACTTGGAAGACCACCACTGGATTCACTCCATTTGAACTAGTTTATGGACATAAGGCCCTATTGTCTATTGAATTTGAATACAACACCTTAAGGATGGTAGCTCAGTTATAATTGGACTTCACTAAAGCACAATAGTAGAGGTTTCTCCAACTTAGTGGTTTTGATGAATTCAAGCTGCAAGCTCTCATGCACACTGAGGTAATCTAGCTACAAAGGAAGATTTGGCATGACAAACACATTAGGGATAATACTTTTCAAGAAGGTGATTGGGCCCTGTTGTATGATTCCCGATTCAAGGATTTCAAGGGAAAATTAATGACAAGATGGTTGGGTTCCTACCTAGTAGATAAATTACATGAGAATGGGTCTGTCTAGATCAAAACAATTAATGAGGAAGGGATTACCTTACTTGTCAAAGGTTATAGTTTGAAGTTTTATAAAACACCTTTGTCGAAGGAAGAGTTTATTATTTCAATCAGCAGAGAATTGCATGTGATTGGGAGGCTCACAGTCCTCAATCCACATAGCTTCTGAAAAAAATAAAATAAAATAAAATAAAGGGCCTAGGTGAAAACCTCTGTGAGGCATCTAAGGCCAACTCTAGGGTTGAAAACCTCTCTGAGGCATCCCAAGAGAAAAAAAAACAAAAGAAAATAAAAATATGAAAATATCCCTAGGTAGTAACCTCCTCTAAGGCACCTATGGTAGCCATGCAGGTTGAAAAACTAAGAAGAGGAAACCAGCATGTCTCAAAAAAGGGGGGAACAATGAAACATAAAAAACACAAGGAAGGCACTCTTATACCAATTTTGCTAACATCTCTCTTTTGCAGGACTCCAGGAAGTCAAAATAACTATGGCTACAGAATAGATTCCACATATCCATTCCTCCGTTTTTCTAGCCATCCATTGCATTTTCACCCTCCTCATCCACCTCCCTAACTCTCTCCATCAATTAGCCAAAAATTGGGCCATGTTTTGCTACAAGAGCAACCTAAATTTCTACAGGAGGAAGATACGATTGGAGAAAAGGGATCCAAAGCTCATATTTTATTTATAAATTATTGGGAAAGGTCCACCAACACCCCTTCATCACTAATCCACTCCATCTATCCAAAATTCATCTTCAAGTTCCACTCTATTGTACATAAAGAAAAAAGCTAGAAAAAACATTGCCTTCAATTTTTCCACTACCTACACCACCTCTTGATGATTTTAATATTTTCCTCATACCTCCTATGACTTTCATTCGATCCCACATGCAACATGAGGTCTCAAAGTTGTACAGTTACAACAAGATTTAAAATCAATTTTCTTTTACACCCACAGAGTAGAAGATCCATTCACCTTGAGCATCATGAAGCCATTTTTGAAGTTGAGAAGGGACACATGATCCTTGGAGAGCAAATATCAGACAATCCATCCATTCCACCAGCATCAGATTGGACACTAGGAAGAAGCCCGCACACACAACAATTTTATCAATCAAGGAATCATCCAAGCTATGAAGACATGTGTAGAAACAAGCAAAGGAAATCAACACCTTAAATATCATCATGTTGTGAATTCTAGCTCCAGCATGAAGGAATCTCCAATAATTGAATATCACAAGTAGGCTCAAGTATGACAACCCTCACTTCTTCCCTATGCATATAACCATAAAATGTGTTAATGGCCGAGAAAGGAATTTTTATGGGTTGGAGGTGGCTAGGAAACTTGGCCACCTTCGATTAGTAAACTAAATTTCATTAAGTCACACATGAAATGTGGAAAAGTAAACTAAAGTGGAGCAGTGGTTACAAGGAGAAAGGTGATGATCACGAGGAGTAGGGTGATGATTACAAGGAGTGGGGGCGATGGTTTAAAAAGGAAGTTTGTGGAAGATCCATGTCACCAAAGCACTATGAGCCTTTACCATAAAAATGAATAATAAGTACAAGGATTGACTCCATTTGCATAGTTTCTCATTACTATAAAACATTTGGAGAAGGATGAGATCGTGTTATCAGAGACTGCTTAGGGTGCCACTGAGTTGCTTCAAACTATGTTTGCAGGTGCTATAGGTAGAGCTACAGGAGGATATGAACTGATATAGGAGGCCCGAAAGGAAGCTACATGAGATAATTTAAGGGATAAATGGAGCCAAAACTACCTGAATTTGTCCTCAAAACCTCATGCACATGACAAAGTTATCTTGAAAGGAGTAAGTGGCTTTCTCCCTCTTTAATTTCCATACATCTGCATGGATAATTATGCCTTAATTAAGCACCCTGTAGCAAACAATTGTGCAATAGTTCCCTTTGAAAAGTGTTATATGTGAAGGCAATATAGGGACAAAGGAAACATTGTTTTGATAAAAAATTATTAGCATCCTTCTCCTCCTCTGACAAAAAGGAAAATTTGACACTGCCTCTACACCCGAGACTGCTCTCAAAAATTTAAAATAAACCCAAGTAACCCTAAGAAGGAGCAGTGGGAGAAATGGGGAGAGATTTCAATACAAGAGAACCCATAGACACAAAAATAATTCATCAACATCCTTATGTGGTAGACATTTTCATAAGACATCAGTGGATGGGCTTCTTTGAACATTTGAAGGGGTATGATGATGGATAACTCAGGAATTTTCCATGGAACTAAATTCTTAGGGAGAAAATAATTCCAATACTATTGTTAGAGGACTTTCCATCTCTTTAAATGTTGAACTCATAATAAGAGTGACTACACTACCCTTGGGAGTTTGATGGAGCAAGGAGCATAAGGCAGTAGGGGTCACAACCAAGAAGAAATTCTTCATCCATAGAGAAAATCCTATATAATATAAAAATGGAGTGAGGAGATCAATTCTACCTTACCCCTGGGATGAAGTGGCCTATCACATTCTCAAATACATATCCTATGAGGGGAGGTTGAGCATTGTATATGCTTATCATTCTAGGCTGCTCCATGAGCTAAGATTCAAAGTAGAATTACCCATTCCAGAGAGACTCAGTGTTCCACATTTCCTCCTACAATCTATCATTACAATGAGCTAGAAAGTGAGGGAAGGGAAACACCAACACATTGCTCACCATGGCCTCATTAAGATTATTTTTACGGATGCCTTAAGACACCTAAAGAACCTTGTTCTATTAACTAATTTTGTGGACATGGACAGGGAAATATTCATTGAAACACAAGCCATTTCCTCAACACATCAAGAGGGAACACCAACCTCTAGTATTGGGGATAGAGAAGATAAGGAGGAAGCAGAAACCAAGGAAGAAGAGGAGGCAACAAAAATAGAGGAAGAAGAAGGAAAAACAGAGGAAGGAAAAGAATGGGAGAAGCAAAAAGCAAAGGAGGAGAACCCTGAGGTGCCCCCTAAACCTAAAGAAACAAGTAGGGAAGGTAAGCAAATAAGTATTTCACCAAGAAACACTAAGCAAGAAGTGGTTTCCACATTGGAAACATTCGGCACACCTGCCAAGCCCAAAAGAAGGCAGCCAAGGCAAGGTCCATTATACTTTAAAACAAGGAAGAGCACTAGGATAAGGCAAGGGAAGCCTCAACCTCCTTCGAAAATCCCTATCACCATTGATGAGTCAGTAAGAAATATGGAGAAGTGGGACCTAGTGAGGGAAAAATTGAAGAAGTTACCTCTCCTAACACCAAAACTAAGAAACATGTGCCACCCATGGGAAAGCCCACCACTATAGGAATCACCTTTAAGAGGCTCAAGACACAAGTTGCCTTGTTGCAAGATAAAAAGAAGAGTTACATGAGAAACAAGGGCTATTATAGGAGAAATAGGGGCTACTACAGGAGCAACAAGAGGTGTTACAGGAAGGCGAAGCCACCCCAAAATAAGATGAAAACGGCCTCCAAAAGCTCCAGGAGCCTAATCCACAACCTAGTCTAGAATCCTACAACAAATTTGTCGAGGGGGGTAGGATTATACCTAAGAAATTTTATATACCACTCTTCTTTGAGTTGGATAAGGAAAGAGGCAAAACACACAGATGGATGAAAATCACAAAAGCCAAAAATATAGAAGATGTGGGCCTCATGGACATGAAATTCAATGAAATGGGAAAGGAATTGAATGATTTGAAACTAAGGGAGTCAATCATGAGAGAGCAGCTACAGGCATAAAACACAAGGCTAAGAGAGCATATTCAAAAAAAAGAGACATAACTTGCTACTATGGGAAGTTTACCTATGGAAGCCATACAATGCAGGTAACCATCCAAATCCTATGCCATTTTCCTCAAGGAGTAGTGGTTGCAATTCCAGATAGAGACACTAGCACAATATGGGTCTTTGCCTTTCCAGGACTACGAATAATTCATTGAGTTTTGAAAAAAGGCAAGTATTGAGTATAGGGAAAAACTAATTGAGTTTTACATGCATAATTTGATACTAACAAATATGAATTTCTGGGATCCCAACTCAAGATTGGGAGACATGCAACTTATGGAATTAGCCTCTTAGTTGACCCATGAGGAGACAAGAGTTGTAGAAGTAAAGAAGGTGATGGAAAAGGAAGAAAGGGATCCCTTATACATCAGTGCAGAATTAGTAAAACCCAAATTTGTCATTAGTAACCACAATC
The DNA here is from genome assembly GCA_000404065.3 of Pinus taeda. Classification (NCBI taxonomy): domain Eukaryota; kingdom Viridiplantae; phylum Streptophyta; class Pinopsida; order Pinales; family Pinaceae; genus Pinus; species Pinus taeda. Next base: position 54,317 of record APFE030054149.1, read on the forward strand.
TCATCTCCTCTTCTTCTTATTTGGCACCTAGGTACATGGCAGCTCAAGAACAATCCATCCTGCATTTTGAGGACACCGTTAGGATGTTGGGAACAAAGAGTTTGCATGCTTATCAAAAAAGGTGGCATGCGTTGCCTCACAGTTTACAAATCAGACAGTATCACTCTCTAGAAAGACTTAGGAATGCCTTGGAGAGAACCCCATTATACAAAAGGATCATGCAAAGGCTTAAGATCATATGGATATGCCTCAAAATCAACCCTCCCTTACTATTGGGCCTACAAGGGAGAAGTAACCAGGAAGAAGAACAAAAATAATGGACAGACATAGAGGCAAATGCAGGTTTCTATCCACTGGAAGGCACACCATATAAGATGCCTTGGGATGTAAAAGAGGCCACCAGGGCCATGCATGAACTTCTGACTAAGTTTCTCAAATGATGAGCAACACCTTCAGCATGGAGGTGATGATGGGACCCATCAATAGGTAAATTTTGAAGTTCATTATGCTATCCTCCAGCCCTTAAAACTCTCTTTTTCTCACACTAATTTTCATTTTTTACCATAATATGCTTAGTAGGAATACTAAAGGGTGTTTGTCATATTGTATGGCCTAATGTGGTTAATATGTAGGAAAGGAAGAATTTTTTGAGATATTTACCATGCAGGGTCTTGATGGAGACACTTAGAGAGGATATAGGGGGCTTGTCCACCTCATTAACTCCCTAACTCGACTTGAGAACACAATATCCTCACCAACAACTAGAATTCACTAGCAACCAAGGAACTCCAAGTGCATGACAAGGTCAAAGGGAACCTGATCCACAAATCTCGAGATTTTGGAGGGGAGCATTCCTCCTTTCAAGGGAGTTTCCCCTCAATTACTTTTTTATAAATAAACCAATTGAAAGGCTCATTAGCTTTTGAATTTTGGTTGCAGCTAGGAGCAGCTAGGAGTAGCTATTGAGAGCCTAGTGCTTGACATTGTTATTCTTATATTTCATATGATGTTTGTGACTATCATTTTTGTTAATGAGAAGTTCACCATTGATCTACATCTGAGTTAGTTTGGAGGGTTAAAACCCTTGGGTTTGGGCCCAACCCATAGGATTTAGTCTTTCTCTTGTATTTATTTATTATCCTTGTTTCAAAGCATTGTAATTGTTTCCTTGTTTCAGTAGAGGTTATATCATAAAAAAAAATGTAATTGTAGGCTTGCCTATCACCTCTCTTGTGGGAAGAGGGAATAGAAAGATCGACAATAACAACACAAAAATAGTTGTTTATGATTTCTTCGAAATTGTTCAATATTGGATTTTTTAGAAGCTGAATTTGGATATTCCATAGTTTCCATCTTTAATTTGTCGACATTTCGAGCCTAGACCAAGACTCATAATCAAGTCTGATTTACAAAGAAGAGAGACAGTAGCAATAAATATGGTTATGGTTCTCTGAGATGTCAAGTTTGTAAGCCGACCATCTAAATGATTTGAATTTAAATTGATTTTTATTATTTAATTTTGTATTAATATTCTTATAATTTTTAATGATATATTACAAAGTTCTTTTAATTTTATTTATTTTACATGAATATAATTATTTTAGTTTTTAATTAATTGCTTAAATTAAATGCTATTGGTTTTGGTTTTTCAATTAAGTATATATCCTTTGATAAATTACCTAATTTATGTTTTTTAAGTGAGGGATGTTTATTGTTTTGTTGTTTTTTTAGTGACTTGTTTACGTAATAAGTTTTTTATTTTATTTTATTTAATAAATAAAAATAAAAATAAATTAATAATAATAATTTTGTTTTAATTAATTTTTAAATTTAATAATAACAATTTTGTTTATATTTAATTAATTTTGAAAGTTCAGTTTTTTTAGGAGGTTAATGTATTATTAATGTTGTGTTTTTAAACTTATATGCGTTTATGTTAATGGATTATTGTTAATGAATTATAAATAGTTTTTATGGTTAGGAGAGGACCTGATTTGATCTATAGAGGAGTGTGTAAGATGAAGAGAGGTAGGGGGTTGTGAAAGGGAGGGTCTTTTTTAATCCATGGGGGTGAGGAGTGAGGTCCAATTCCTACTAATTTCCACGCCCCCATCCCTATTGAGGTTAAGTGGGTGTTTTATGATCTCAAGAGCTTCACGGACTTTTCGCTTGAAATGGTGTTTTTCATTGGCAATGACTTTTGCGTTTTCAAGGCAGATATGGTGGTTTGTCTTACCTGCGTGTTCAGCGAAAGCTGAGGAACGAGTTCTTTCCTTACGGATATCTGCACTGTGTTCTTTGAGCCTGATCCTGACTGACCTGCTTGTTTCCCCAATATAATGTTCTCCACAGGAACAGTTGATAATATAAACACCTTTCTGCTGGAGTTGTTCTTGGTTGTCTTTGACTGATTTCATTTTTTGTTTAATAGTTGTTAAGGGTTTGAATGAGGTTCTGATATTCTTTTTGATGAGAATTTTGGCTAGTTTGTCAATTACACCATGAATATACAAAAGGTAGGCATTAGTGGTTGGGGGATTATTAGTTTTGTTTTCATTGTTTCTGAATTTGGCTTTGAAGATGTCTTTATTATTGTATCCTAGGTTGAAAAATGTTCTTCTTAAGCAGGTTAGCTCTTCCTCGGTGTGGCTCTCATCTGATATTCTACATGCTCTAGTGAAGAGGGTTTGAAGAACACCCATTTTTTGAGGTGGGTGGTGGTGTGAATCAGCGTGGAGATAATTATCAGTATGCGCCTTTTTTCTGAACACTTTGTGACCTATGGAACCATCCTTGTTTCTAATGAGGAGGATGTCCAGGAAACGTCGACAAATTAAAGATGAAAATTGTGGAATATCCGAATTCAGCTTCTAAAAACCACACCACAGATATCTACAAACCATTAAGTATTAGATTGCAATATTTTTTCGTGTTTAAACTTTGCAACTTAGGAGTTAGAAACATTGGATTGGCAATTGGAATTGTGTTATAAGTTAGAGTAGACTTTAATAAAATTCAACTCATCGTTTCCATGTTAAGTTACTTTGCTACAATAACAATCATTTGATGCATGTATTTGACTAGTTGCAGGAACTGTGTTGATCTACAGGGGTGGAAACACCTTTCCACATCCACTTGGATCTTGCCATCTTCCTCCTAGGCACCTCACCTTACTTCCAAACTCTGTCTCTAAAGTCACTCTATTCAGGTAAATGAAGGACACAGTGAGCATCAACTTTGGTGCAAGATAGACCTCTGAGGGGTACTGGGATTGGAAAAGGGGCTTCCACACCCTTCATTCACCCTTCCAACCTCCTCCTTTATTCACTACAACCATAAAATAACAAAACAGAGTTAGAATTAATATTTTTCTTCATAGGTATGTTAAAGGTTGGATTCCTCCTTTTCAAGCAAGTGTGAGTAGACAAATGATGCATGCAAGTAGGTTATTTATTTGATTGTGTGCAAGAAGTAGAGTAGCATGATTTACTTCTCCAAATAGAATATCATTTTCCTTCCATGCAATTTCAATTAGCATTTACATTTAATGAATGGCATTTTCACCTTTGTAGTTAGAATCTTGTTCATTTATGCTTTCATAAGAATTTTTCATTGTAATTAGTTGGAGAAGTGGTCTTCGAACACCTTGATTAGATTTCATGAATGAGGGTGACATGAGTAGAACCTAACCTGTTGTGCATATAGAACTGTCACCTCTAAGTTTGTACGAACCCCGGGTTGATAATTTAAGTTGAGAAGCCCTATGGAGTTGCAACATCCTTTGTGTAATACCAGGGCCCGACCATAGATTGGGTTGAGCCAAATCTTTCTTTCAACCAATCACCCCCATGCCATATTCCAAGCATGAATGTGGGATCTCATGGTATAAATCAAGACAAAATCAAATAGGGAATCCATAGGTTCAGCCACCTCCACCCTCAACTACCATGATCTCACCTAAATGGGTCCTAATATCACAAAACCAAAAAAATATTGGATGCCTCAAAATTCCTTCACCATGCCTTGAGGAATTTTCATGTCTCCATCCACCTGTCGAGGGATTCTCGAAGAAAACCATCTCTACCCCATCCCTTGGGAATTTTATTGAGACCACCTCGCCCAGTTCTAAAACCTTCTAATAATCCAAAGCTCAACCAAGAATGAATTTCATCACACCATGCTTATCCAGGAAATGGCAAGGCAAGGCTAAAACCATTCTCAAACCAGGAAAAACCCATGCTAGTGACAATAAATGAACTAAATAAACAAATGCATGTACCATGCATTCACACCTCAACTAGGAAATCACACATGCAACCTGTTACTTGCAAAATCCTCGTGCTAAAGTCATTGATCCAACCTTCTCCTTGTGCTCCCTTGTTGTCCTTCACTTTACTTTGCTTGTCCTTTTCCTTCCTTTGCTTGCTTGCTCTCTCCTCTCTCTCTCTCTCATTTGATCCAAGTCAAAACTGACAAAAGTTGTGAACTCTTTCTTTGAAGAATTTTTATCATTGTTTTCCCCTTTTCTTTCATTTTTCCTCTATTTTCCTTAGCATGCAAATTTGTATCTCTTCACTTTCCTTTTCTCCTATTTTCCTTTATTTCCCATAAATAAATTCCAATTAATGCCACTTTTAATTTCCAAATTTCCATAGCCATAAATAAACCGAAAGTGATGCCCACTATAGTGTTCACCCAACATTTAACTTGGAATACGTGTCCCATGATCTTGGTCTTATATTTCCTTTATTATCCTTTATTACATGAAACTTAACTCTAGGTTGTTACAGGTAATGAAGCCAAAATTCTGGTGAGAGGTTCCTCAAATAAGGGTTAGCCCTCCCAAGTGATCCCTAAGTGTTTTACAACATTGTTTGTAATACATGCAAATCAACACCACATACACCAAAAAATCAAGATAGATTACTTTGTTGGGCCTAATGTGACCTCATGTTTAACTCCTATGTAAGAGGAGCTTCCTAGAAACATGATGTAGTAAATAGATTTTTACTCCCTAACTCAAGGTTCTAGGTTTGTTTGCTAGCCTTGGAGAGTTGCATAAGAGATCAAAGCACCAATATGAAAATATGATTTGAAAATACCTATACATATTCGATCAAGGAGACATGCAATAAAAACGATTAAATGTAGACAATATTTATGGGAAAGAAATGCATTAATGTATTAAGCATGAAAGAAGTGGTTACAACTTGAGCCTTGGTGTTGTAGGTCTCATTCTAGTTTTATCTCTTCATTCCAATGCCTTTCCTCCAAAAGTGTTGGGTCAAAAGGTTGATATTTCAATATATTTCACCAAGCTTTCTTGAGATTTGATAACTAACCATATCAATGGGAAATGGTTCTATTTGTAGGCTTGGGAAGTGATAGGAAGAGGATAAGGGATGGAGGTTGAGATCCAACAAGGTAGGGATGTGAGTCAGGTCCACACCGCTTAGAGAAGATGTCATCCACGAGGCTTTTAGATTAGAAGCTTCTCGTATTCTTTTTATGTTTACCTCTATTAAAATAGTGTCATGCCCTTTGAACTGGAAAAGTGAAACAATGTCATAGTACAATATATTTACATAGTGCGACAACCTAGTAGAATCGCAACTAATCACAGTCCAACCTATTGCATCCTTTAAAATTAGGGCTTTTTAATTCATTTTCACAGAATTCTTATCTTCTTAAGTAAGGTTTTTCTTCCATTTTCTTGAGGGATTGATGGAAATTATGCTTCAAACGGTGAAGGATAGAGGTACAACATCAATTTCCATGAATGCAACAAAATAATGTGTTACACCTAGACACAAGCATCTACTTTCTCATGCATCATTGGAACCGTGAATTGGTCATGCAACTATTTGGAGTTTGTTTGATGGATACAATTTACCAACAAACCCAATGATAACATTAAAAATAAATAACTTAAAATATCTGTTAAAATTGGAAACTAGGTCCAAATTCCACCTTGGGACGGCTCATTTGATGGAGATGATGATTGCATTAGATTCCTCTTTTTGAGAGGTCCAAGATTGATATGAAGATAATCTCATTCAAACAAGCAGAAGTTGATTTTGAATTTATGCCCACACATGTGCAAATTTTTCAGGTCGCCCTCATCATTATGTAGGCTCAAGAAGCCCAATGGATGTGTCTCTTCACGAATTGTATAAATACAAGAGACCTCACACCTCATTTGGCACATTCATTACTCACACATACTTCTCTCTCTTCATATGATTGGTTCGTACAACACTAGGAAACTTCCCTCTCTCACACGTGGGGCAAGGAGGATGAGTTTTCTAGGCAGAATTGCAGACTGAAATTTAAGAGTTCTAGTACAAGTTTGACCAGTGTTGACCGAGGGTTTCTTGACCAAGTTTGAGTGTGTTTTTGGGTCAAAAGTTCAATTTTTCAAGGTTGCATATCTGGGCATAAAAACTGAGAAATTATGGGTTGCTTGACTTGCGTTGACTTCAAGGTTGACTTTTATTTGACCACAGAAAAATTACAGCATTTTTCTCTCTCCTTTGACTGAGTTTCACCAAGTTGTTTTGGGCTAAATTTGTCATCCTGATCATGCCATTTTGAATTCTTCCTTCTTAGCCATTAAAAATTCCATTTCTTGTGATAAGACTTTTTCTTCTTCTTTTGCATCCCAATAGTGAGTGTTATGTTTGAATCTCCTTCGCTCTTTCCATTCTCATTGGGTTTCCCCTTGGAAATGGCAAGGGGTTGAGAAGAAGAAAGATGCTTCTTTTGATTGATATGATTAGTTTTTCGAAGCTTGACTTCTATTTTGGAATCAAGTTGGAAGATGTGCTCTATGGAAATAACAAAGAATAGTTTCAACACTTTCCTTAAATAAAATAATAATCTTAAAATCAACTTAAATCAATTTTTTTGTTGAAGTCTTCTACCAAGTATTTATCAAGGTTGTATCACTTTTCCAACAAAACATCCTTGTATAATGATAGATAGAACCTCTTATTGATTATATCCTTGAAGTATCCCCATGTGTCAATTAGGGGTTCGTTGTTGGCTTTCTAATGTTGTGTGTGAATCTAAAACCATGCTACATAAATGCTCATCTATGTGAAATTTAGTGATTAAAATCTTATTGCCATTTGTAAGGTTTGATTATGTTTTGAAATAAGCTTCCATGTTGTGTATATTAAAATAAATATCATCACCATTGAGGGCCACAACAATGTTAGGCACAAACAATTTAGTGTATAGCATAATGTTCTTATAAAACAATAATGGTTTCTTAGTGAATAGTGAGTTCAGGTGGATGTTGTGCTTGAGCATGCTACAGAGTTGTGATGATATTTTCCAAGATAAATATCACACGGAAACCCAAAATCACTAACCCACATTTGGCATATGGTACACAATTTAAACTTGTTCAAATGGATATGGTGCATAACCTAAGAGGGACATTTAGTGAGGCACATGACAAAGGAAACCAACCTAGGGTATCAACTCCAAGGCCTCCTACATGAAGCTCAAGTCACTCAACCACTTGATCTAGCCCATTGATATGTTAAGTGACGATGAGTTATTAGAACATGCTCATCATATCACGCATCATTTCGTTGATAAATCATTTTATTGTTGGTTTTATAGTTGTTTTTTAGCAGCAAGAGTTTCCAACAAATGATGTTGTTGCTCTTGCATTTGTTTGGAAAAGAATTCAATAAGGTTGGAGTCATGGTAAGCTCTTGAATCATTAATTAAATATTTTGAGGGGAGCCATAGGATTTAGTACCTAGAATAATTATCCAAGAATTATATGAAAAATCTAGGAAGTTCAAGGATAAAAATACATGATTGGTAACATGAAGTTTTAGGTAAAAATTTAACAATTCAAATAAATTCCAACTTATTGTTGCAGTCTTGTGGATTTGACTTGACAAAATATTCTTGTAGGGGAAAACATCCTAAAGTATATAGGAATGAAAAAACACTTGAGAAACCCTAATTTTAAGGTTTATACACATTAATATGAACCGCATTATCAAACAATGTAAAAGACTCAAATACAAGTGAGTCAACTGATAGAAATATGCAAGTAGAAGAGAACTATTGAAATTGTAAACTTGTTGAACACTCATTTGTATTATTATATATAAAGTACACACATAAGAGAATTACAAATATTGTGAACATGTTGAACACTCATTTCTATTATTATATCTGAAACGCAAAGTTGTGGAAAGAAGTGTCAAAATTGACCAAACATCCCTTAAAACACAATAAAGTGGGTTAGTGATCAATTTACACTAAACCAACCAAAAAGAAAGCCATAAAGTATTGGTACCAAAATACAAATAGAAAAGGTACAAATATAACACATGTTCATTTCTTTTTTGAAATTCTAGTGACCTAGTTTTGATCCATCACATTTTCTTCAAATACTTCTTTTTGTATTAGGATTCTTTCAAGAAACACAATTCATCTCTATTTAGCTCATAAGCGAGAATGAAAGTGCTAATAATTTTCTAACTCCATACTAATATTTGTAAAAATAACTTTCTCACATGTACATACCCTATCCCCCTTCACAATTTTACAATTGGCCTTCAAAGAAAAAATCCATGTTCTTATTTGTTAGACTCACTTAGACTATACAAGTTTTAATTATTTATCAACTAATATGAACCACAATACAATGTAAAACCTCAAATACAAGTGAATAAGCTAATATAGATATGCAAGTAGAAGAAAACTATTGAAATTGTAAACTTATTGAATGTTCATTTGTAATATTATATATGAAGTACAAAATTGTGGAAAAAGTCCAAAATTGACCAAACATCCTTTCAAAAACAATAAAGTGAATTAGTAATCAATTTAGACTAAACCACTCAAAAAGAAAACCATAAAGTATGTGTACTAAAATATAAAAAGTACAAATATAACACATGTTCATATCTTTTCTAAAATTCCCTAGAGTGACCTAGTTTGATCCATGCCATTCTCTTCAAATACTTATTTTTCATATTGAGGTTCTTTCAAAAAAATACAATTCATCTATCTTTAGCTCATAAACAAAAATGAACATATTAATAATATTCTAACTCCATATTATATTTTTAAAATTAACTTTCTCTACATGTATCTATCTTTTATCCTTTCACAATTTTACAATTAACCTCAAAAACAAAAATTCATTTATTAGATTCATTTAAACTATACAAATTTTAATTCTTTACCTCTTATATT
>APFE030054149.1:64509-116856 GCA_000404065.3 Pinus taeda
AATTTTAATTTATATAGTATTTGGTTTTATGTGTAATATTGATGTTAAATGTCACTTAAAAACACATAATTTCATAAGTGAAATTAACTTTCTTACATATATGGTAGGTTGAAATACTTTTTGATCATGGTTTAAATTGCAATAAGTATGGTATTTGATTTTATGTGTGAGATTTTAGGTTAAATGTTACTTAAAAATACATGACATCATAAGGGAACCTAACTTTCTTACATATATTATGTTGATGAAATACCTCTTGATCTTAAAATAAAACCTAAAAATATTTTGATGACCCAAGAGCTTGTCTTTCTCAAATATAAAGAAATATGTTAACAACCCAAGAGCCAAAGACATCTAGAATATTTTATGTGGTGCGGTTTTTTTAATAATGGTTATGAGTCAATTCTTGGTCAAGTGAGATATGGAGGTATCCTCCACAATTGATAAAGTCAGACATTGAAAGTGATGTTGCAAATTGTGGTGTTACAAAGAACAATGTAGTGGAATTCTTTGCTCCTAAAAGAACGACTGATTTTGGAAATCTATGAGGGATACTCAAAACTTCAAGTCAACAAGGATTCTTAGATGGTTATTAAGAAAATATTCAATGGAGTGCCCAATGAAAAATTATCTAAGAGCTAGAAAATTGAGCATATAATCTCTCGTATCGAGATACTGCTCTGATCCATCCATTATGTCATTGCTTCATACCTGAGACAAGTTGGAAATAAAGCGGTCGATTTCCTGGAAAACCTAGGGTGTTAGAAAAGTGACACCAGTATAACTGAACCTTGTTTTGAAGGGGAGATGCTTAGTTGGAAATAATCTTTATAGCTTATCTTAGATGTTTATAGACTACCCCCGATCAACGTGATTGACGACGTGACAATGGAGGTCGGGGGTTTCCCGCCACTCTGCCACCACCTCCCACTGCATTTTAGAGGGGGGTGGCATAGCTAGCCCATCCCAAGCATACACACATGTGAGTTTATTATTCATTCACTACGATGTTAAGCTTGCCACGGTTCTCTTGTCCAATGAAGTATATTGTTTTTCCCAAAATTTATGTTGTGTCAGGACTCCTTCCTCGCCACTAGTGGGATTATTCTCTTGGTTGTCTAATGGTGTTGGGCTTGTACACAGAAGGAAACTCTATAGAGCTGCGACATAATTATTGCCCTTTTTCCGAGAAAGGGTTGCTTGCCTCTAGGAATGCAATGACGGTGATCTGGGACTACATACAAGCCATATCCACTTATGATTTTGGCAGATACAACTATTTGCTTAGGATGTTGGTTCATGGGCAAGAGCCAAAAATTAGGCTTCTGAATACTTCATCCTGCATAATGCAGTGAAGTTCACTGGAGCTAGAGGGGGAGGCTATCGACATCGTCATTCTGCACTCAATGCCTAAAACATTGCCAGCTTTGGCAACTCAAGATAATGCTTTTAGGGTATAGGATTTTGTCTTAAGCCCTGTTATTTGTTTCTTTTACCCTGAGTTAGTGTGGATTAAGTTTGGTGATTTCCTTTTAAGTTTCTCGATGGTTCACTACATTCTGCACCTTAAGCTTTCTTGGTGAGCAGGTGATTTTGCTTGGAGGGTGCCTTTAGGCCAGTGGTGTATTGGTCTTTATTTTTGTGTTGGCCTAGCTATCTCTAATTCCTTGCATCTTATATCTTTACTTTTGTCGTGGTCTATTTCTCCTTATTCTCTTTAGTTTGAACCCGTTGGGGGCTCTATTATTTGACCCGAATTCATTCTTATTGGTCCAAAATTCCCCCGCATCGTATGTGTAATTGTAGGGGAGATGATGGTAGGGGATTGGAAGGTTGGCCACATGCCTAGGAAGCCACTGCTATCTTCCACTCTGGTACACCTCCTAAACAAATCCACTAGCTTTATTTTCTTACCACTAATAACCGTCAAGCAAATTTCAAATCGAAGATTCTAGAGGAGGCATCTAATCGGGATCTTGACCTTGGTCACACCAAGGGAAGATGAATCTAATACCTTAATTTCATCACCCTCCATTGGAAAATGAAAAATCTTTCAAGTAGGGTCCTGAGTAGCATGAAGATCACAGTGACATCATTTCTTCCCTGAACGAGATCAAGCAGGTGTAACGATATCATTGTTTTTGTTTTGCTAGCTTGGATACTCATCTAACTCACTTGGAAAGCCACCTTCAATGTAATCTTAAGCCCTCTACTCTAGCTAGTACACGTGCACAAGGTCCTATTGCGGTGACTTCTTTTGAATCTTGACCTCATGATATGTCTCTATGTAGTTTTTCTTGATTCTCTATGTAGGTCAGTATCATTTAATTCTTGGCTTCCTAAGCCATCTTGTTCTTAGATTTTCTCTGCAAATCGCTTTGCACCATCACACCTTTAGGGTTCATGGTTGTGGATTACGTAGTTATGCTCCCTCCTTCTCTAACCCCTCATCATTCTAGTAGTTACCTCTACTACTCTTGGAGAATGACCGTCACAGGTGGAGGGCCCCCCGATCCATCCAACCACTCTATCAACTCATAACAACACCTTAAATCAGAACACCTAAATTCAAAATTAGGCGACGCCATGGATTTAGAAATGGTTGACATCTCGCTCCCAGAGTTGACCAACGTATAGTCTCAAAATCCACCAACACTTGCATAGCCAAATTTGTAGAGATCCATAGATAACATATTCCCCCAACGAGGCTCAATGCCAGAATCGAGCATATGAGGACATATTCCCTCATCTAAAAAATCATCAGCATCTAGCTGACTGAAGAGGCATTTCTCCATAGGATTGTGATGAGATGGAAGTCAAAATCCCATTATCATGTTAAACTAGGCTCTAAATATTTGTTTATTTGGTTGAAGATCTCTACTCAGTAATAGAAGGGGGTCCTTACTTCTTTAACTTAGCAGGGCTCTATATGCACCAATGGGTTGAGAACTTCAACCCTAATAAAGATGATTTCTCATGGGCACCAGTGTGGATACACTTATACTCGCTCTCACAAGAGTATTGGGATCTTGAAACCCTAGCAGAGATTGGCAATAAGATAGGTAAATTTGTGTGTCTCTCAGAGTAAACTAAGCAAGGAAGGCACACCTCCTACGCAAGGACTTGCATTTATATGAACATCTCTGGCACCTTCCCGGAATAGATAGGACTGGAATTAAATGCTTGAATATGAGCATGTCCCCTTGAGATGTAGCAAATGCCATGAGCACTTCCATCTATTTCGTGATTGTCCTCTCAATGCCCCTAAGAACTACTCAAGTGAAGTGGCAGCCAAGGATGATGAAGGGTTTACCAAGATCCCTTCAAAGCAACATCATATCAAGAAAACTAATGACGCCAAAAGAAAAGCAACCAACAATAGTGTTGAAGTGCTAGAAAACCTACAGGAAGGCCAAGAAGCCCCAACTAAAGCCCCAATAAAGGAAAACAACCGAGAAGGATCAGAGAAGTAGCACATGGAAGATGGTACTACAAAATCTAGCTCCAATGTAGCCCAAGATCTTGAAAAGAATATGGAGGAAGATACCTCTAGGTAGACAAATATCTTGGAAGAAAAGGATCTCATGGAAATAAAAGGTCTAACCTAATGGACATGGAGGATGCATGTAGGAGACTTGGAAGCAATCCCCCAAAAGAAAATTAACCTTCTAGTGGTTGAACTACAGAAAGCCAAGGCAACACAACAAGTGGGTGTTCAAAGCTCCATCTCCAAATAAAGAAAAAAAAGGAACCAAAAAATCCAAGAAGAGAGGAAGAAAATAAGCTCTCTAATGAATTAAATTTCTAGGGAGAAAACTGGTTTGTTTAGGGACATATAAGCATATTTTGAAGATATATGCCTCCCCCCCATACCTTTCTCATGAATATTATATCATGGCATATAAGGGGTATGAATAGCCCTCTATGAAAAATGTATTCTCCAGTGGAGGATATTGCAGGACACACCATCAGTATTACTCATCAAATAAACCAAATGCTCTGGGTCATATTTTAACAGAATAATCTCCTGTGTTTGGTAAATGTCAAAGACTATCACAATGGGTGTCGAAGGTGCCTCAATAGGCCTCAATATTTCCTAGAAGCCTTCTCAAATCATCCTAGGTGAGCTAGATCCATTCTCATTTGGGATTTTTGTATCTTTTAGTTTCCTATTAGTGTCAGTCTTTGAATCCTTCCACGAGTGATCAAATATGCTCTTACAAAGTGGTCTTAGAGTGTCAAAGTCAAATTTTGTCATTTCAGTGAGTTTTCAAGTAAAATTTGGTCTCTAGGTATTAGGTCTAGGGTTTGTTTTCACTTCTTTCAAAGTTGTCCAAATTTCGGTCCATGTCACCATTCAGATGAGTGTACCATCATTCATAGAGTTGTCATCATCATGTTAGGTTCCAATGGATCATTTTACACCTTGTTCATGCTTCAATTGTGCCTAGGTAAGGTTCATTTCCCTCTCCTAGGGTTTTGAAGGTAATTTCTCTTGGATGGTCAAATCATCAACCAAACTTGTGTCCTGATGTTTATACACCTTCTCCTATCCTTAATGTACCTTATTAAACACTTCCCATCACTGATATCCCTTAAATTCCTCATTTTTCCACAAACCGTAGTTTCTTGCTACAATTTGACAATTTTCTAGGCTAGGCCTATGTTTTGCCCTTTTGGACCCCTTCCCCTCACTCAATATTTGAAATTCCACTTTCCCCTATTTCCTAACACCTCAGGCAGCTTATTTATGTACAAATCTAACCTACTTTGCTGCAAAATTGATAGATCAAGTAATGTTATAATGCCATATCAACCAATCAAGTAACTGTGACAAGGATGTTGCTTGAAAGTGCTTCAACCAGGACACAAATGTAAATGATGACAGCCATGCATGCACATAACGAGTCTGGTTGTGTAAAAGACAATATGATCTATCATTCAAACTAAAAAATATTTCCATGTACGCTGCAATAGGATAAAAAAAAACAAACTTCGTCTGCTGCCAATCTTCGCAGCCTGTCACCAGGGATCAACATGAGCTCTTACTATGTCTGGTTTTGTTAGATGTTTTGCACATGATGTTCAGACCAAAACATGTCACAAGTCTGTCCATCAAAAGGAGCTCGGAAAAATATTTCCAACATTATATCACATTCCTGTAACCGGCTCCCGGATTAGAAGATATGATCGAAATGAATGAGTGATTCTTGGTTAATATGCATGTTTTGAGGTCAGTTGCTGCACACAATGACAAGTTTAGTAGAAGATCAGTTTCTGAAATAATGGCAAGGAATTTTTCAAAAGTGAAAGAGGTTTTTGTCCATCACATACCAAATAAAAAAATCCTCCTTCAGTTTATGCATAGGTGCTACTATGTGGGATATTTGCAGTGATATTTGGAGCCTACATTAAAACAAAGCAAATTTTTTATATTTTTTATTGTTTTAGTCATTTTAGTGCGGTGACATTTTACAACAGATGGAAAATAATTTTACCCCAAGGAGGTTTTTGTTAAACATGAGCCATTTTACAAAAACATCTTTCAATTTATTCCCAGGTGTCATGAATTGGGATACGTGACTAGATCTTTACAACTCATTTTCACATATTTAAATTTTTAATGATTTTCTGTTTTAGAGATGATTTTGTGGCACAAATTACGAGCAATTGGAAACGAATTCCTAATATATGAGAGAGGTTTTTCTCCAACATGACCTTATCTACAAAAACCTCTTTCAGTTTTGTAACAGGTGCTATGGTTTAGGAGATAT
Organism: Pinus taeda; assembly: GCA_000404065.3. Taxonomy (NCBI): domain Eukaryota; kingdom Viridiplantae; phylum Streptophyta; class Pinopsida; order Pinales; family Pinaceae; genus Pinus; species Pinus taeda. Next base: position 70,284 of record APFE030054149.1, read on the forward strand.
GAGTTCATCTTGAACACCTATTTTCAGAAATTCGGTCCAAGTTTAATGTAACTGATTCTATTTTGAAGAAAATGGCTGAGCTCAATTCCCTTAGTACAAGGATGAGAAAATGTATATATTTTATGAATTTCATAGTGTAGGGGTTGGACTTTGGCAAAAGGTTGGACTCTTGTGGATGCATTGAGCTACTTTGTACATCACTTCTACAGTTTGGCAAGGAAATAAACCAGGGTTTTGCAGCATTTTGTGGGATTCTTGTGGTAATGTGAATTAGCATTGTTTTCTTCTCTATAATTCAGTTGATCTTATGTTTATGTGTGCCATCATTTATCTTATTCTGCATAACTAAATGAATCAAGTGTAAAGGGTAGAATCCATTAGTGTTTCAGTGCTCTGCCTTGGGGTTTATTTAGTTTTACATGTTTTCTACTGTTTGAAGAGGACTCATGAAACTTGCATGCCCTCTCCCACTCCTCACCAGTATTTAAACTCACCATTACATTCATTTCAAAGTGCTAAAACACTTTCCTACCTCGTGTTAGTGTCGGTATCTTCATCCCTCCATCAGTGATCAAAATTTTCTTTTTGCATGCATTTTATGTGTCCCATCCGATCAGCTGCATTCCATTAGGTCATGGATCATCTGATGGTAGTGGTTCCTTGTCAAATTTCCCTCATGCTTTTCATCTGCTTGCCTATTTCCATATGTACAAGTCATTTGCTGTCATTTTTATTTCATTTCAATTGCAGAAGTCATTTTAGGGTTTTAGGTCTCATTAGGTCTAGTGTTTGTCATCAAAGTCTTCCAAAAGCTCAATAATGGTCAGCTTCAAATAAAGTCTCAGCATCAAAAATTTCAATAATCACATGTTCGGTGATTGATTTTTCTCAAAACCCTGTTTTGAGGAAAAACAGAGTTTTTATGTTTTATGTATAAAATTTCATATAATTTTAATTTTCCTATATGTAATAAGTCCGGAAATGCAACCCTAGTCACCTTGCCAAATTCCTGCACTCTAGCTCCTGCAAAAGAGACAAGAGATTCAAAGCATTAGTCCATCAATTTTCAAAAAACAAGTCAAACTGCCAAAACAGAGTTTTAAAAGCCAAATTGAAAGGCAAACATTAGAAAAGTGGATTTTTGTAAGTGAAAAATTAAAGTCCCTTGTATATAAAGTGTTTTTTGGGTTGAAGAGTTCATTTGTGCCAAAGAGTGAGAGAACAAAGTTAAAATCGTGATTTGAGGCGAAGGAGAGAAAAATCGCAGCAAAAGTTTGAAGTTTCCTGGGCGTCACGCATCTGGGTAGTGGCACGACACACCTGCCCAGCGCGGCGCATAGAGCGCAGAAAATACACTAGGAAATGAATGAGCGCGGTGCACCTGTTAGTTGGTGCGGCGCACTAGTCTGCCAAGCCTAATTTCACTCAAATCAACTTCGTCAAGCTCTAAAACTTTGCAATCTTCATTCTTCCAAGTAAGTAAACATTCCTAAGTGCCATTGCAAGAGATTTGATCCTCCTTCATGGTGTTTTAATTGGTGAAAAAACAAACCCTAGTTTGTTGCACAGTCATATTGCAAAAAAATGTCTAGGGTTTCAAAAGTTGTCATTGTTGCGGTTTTCTCCCCTACATCATTTTCATTTCCCTCCACTTCACTTCCCAAATTTCATATCCCATACCCCTCTCTCATTCACATTCATCCTACCCCCTATCCCCAAAATCCTAAACCCTAATAACAAATTCCCACTATTTCCCAAACCCTAATTTGCATTCCCAAAGCCCTGCCACTCCCAAAAAACCCTACAGTCAGCACAAAATCCCCCATTCACAGTCCCACTCATCAATCCCATTCGTCAAATAGCAAACACCTATTTTTAATATAAAATCTCTTCATACTCATCATTGAAAATCAAACAATGGAAAATATGGAAACAGATTCACCTTATGAAAGGGATGAGGAAACAGTGAGTGATTCCTCCCAAGAAATTCATGCACCAAGAAAACCTCACAAGGGAGGAAAACACATCCGGGAGGAGTCCACTACACTTACAGAGCTATTGGCTTGCCCTCTTGTAGTAGTTTGTTTCAAACATCAATCTTGCTACCAGTTTTGTGAGATGGTGGAAAGAGTGAAATATCACCATGAGCTTGCTAGACTTTTTGTCCTTCATCTTCACAATGGCCAGGTCAAATTTGGCAGGTGTTACATTCACTTTAACACCTGAAACTATAGCTGAAGAAACAGGTATTCTGAATGTGGGAGAATAGTTGAACAAAGGAAAGCTAGTGGACAAAGAACATTATGAGCCTTATATCAAGGCTGGCTATGAGAAGCAAATCAGTAGGGTCTTCCCTTTCAGATACCTACAGGACACATATACTACACTTATGAAACTCATAATCAAATACTTCAGTTGTGAAGGGAGATTTTCTCGCTTGTACACCTATCATATTAGACTATTGATGCATTTCACTAGAGTGAGGATGATGAACATCCCCTATTTCATGTGCCGGAATATTGAGAAAATGACCACATTGGTGCAAAGGAAACCTCCTCATCAACAATACAACAACATTTATCACTTTGCATTGATCAAGATTGTGGTTTTGCATCAGCTGAGTTTGTTGAATGTTTCATGGGATGATTTCATTTCACATGAGGTTTTCACAAGTCCTCAAGTGACCCCATCAATATTTCATGAGGCGGGAGGGCCTTCAAGTTAGCAAGAAGTGCATGAGACTCAAACAACCAGTGTGCCAGTATTTGTCACTTACCAAAAGGGCACAAGGAGATTATTTGCAGTAGCCAAACGAGTATTATCTCCACCCGGGGTGGAAGGGGTCTCATTTCCTTCAACAACAAAGCAGGTACGGGACAAAGGGAAACAATTAGTGCATGATGAAGGGCCTTCTGAAGGTCAAGAGAGAGATTTCATTCTCATTCAGGATGATGACTTTGATTTGGGCTCCCAAAGCTCAAAGCTTAAGGAGATCATTAAAGAACAAGAAGTTGACATTCATGACTTATCTCTTAACCTAGAAAGAGCTAAGTGGATTATCACCTACCTTGAGCAACGTAACAAGCAGTTGGAGGACCAACAAACAATCATGGAGCTGCAAAACATAAGAGAAAACCAGCAAGCAACCAAGAGTAGGAAAATCAAATTGACACCCCCAGAGCAAGAGATTGAAGCTGATCGTGAATATTGGCTAGAGAGGGAAAACTTGCACTTGGAGAAGCTGCTGAAGAAGGCCAACAAAGAGAAAAATATGTTCAGGCACATGGCCTATCACTATTTGGCAAGAAACAAGATTTGCAAAGCGAGAATAAGGACTTTGAAGGCCAAGTTGAGCAAAACATTAAGGAGGAAGAAAGAGAAAGATAAGCTCAAATTCTTGGCTGAGGCTTCCTTAGCCCAACATAGTACTTGATGCAGGTCACTCAACCCAAACCTCAAGAAATTTGACACACTTTTTGTCAATTTTGAATTTTTGAAGGAAAAAACAGGTTTTTTTGCCTGGTGCGTAGCACCACCCGGCACTCGCTTTTGCTAGGGACCTCCTCTAGAGAAAAACTCTACATTTTTGGATTCCTCATGCAAAATTATGAATGCCCAGAAATTACTAGAAATTTGGTTCAAGTTTTGAGCTTCCAAAAGGGTCAAAAACACCTCAAAAATGCCCTCTCTGCGCCTTTTTGGCCACACAGGAAGCAGTGTTGGGAGAGCTCACTTTTGGAGGGCCAAATGGACACCAAATTTAGAAATTCCACCTGTTCTAGAAAGTAGACAAATAGACCTTTCCAACAAGCCCACTTGGATAAAATTTGGTGCATGGGAAGGCCTCCAAAATCAGCTGCAAAAAGGCGCTACACATAGGGAAAGTGGCGCGCACACGGGATGGAAAATTGTCATTTTTGCCCAAAAACTCTGTTTTTCGCCTAGTTTTTTCGCAGTTTGACTTTTTTTCTCTGTCATGGTCAAATTCATGATGTAAATTGATGTAACTTGATGGACTTTGATGTAAAAAAGTTGAAAATTCACTCATGGAGGTAGATACATCATGAAAACGTAGTTTTGAACTGAATGAATCAGTTTCCTAGGTTTTAGAGGCAAGTTGTTCCACTGCCTATTTTTCAATTCTTAGTTTAGATCTTGTTGAAACAGCTCCTAAACTCATGAATTTGACCCCTAAAGGCTAGCATGGGTTGTTTTTTTCCTATATCTAGTACTTCTTCAGTCATTTGTAAAGGTTGGACTCTTGTGAATGCTTTGAACATTATTATACATTCATCTTTGCAATTTGGCAAGGAAATAGACCACGGTTTGCAGCATTTTGTGGGATTCTTGTGGCAAGGTGATTTAGTATTGTTTCTTCTTCTGTAATTCAAGTTATAATGTGTTTATGTGTGCCATTATCTCTCTCTTTTCAACTTAACTAAATGAATAAAGTATAAAGGTAGAATTCGTTGATGTTGCAGTGCTCTATCTTAGGGTTTGTTTAGTTTTATATGTTTTCTATTGTTTGAAGAGGATCCCTGAAACTTTCATTCTTCAGCTCATTGGTCCTAAATCTCTCCATTTCACTTATTTCAAAGTAATAAAGCATTTTCCTACCTCGCCCCATAGAAATCTCTGCAAGACTGAGTCCATTCCCCAGACCCAAATTGCCTTTCACATTTGATCCAGCAAAACAACATAAAACTCAATCAAACTCCTATGATCATATACCTAGCCTAAAATTAGTCTTCACATCAGTCATCTCAAGCCTCATTTGCTATATTTTCTTGAGATTGACAAGGAGAGAGCCCTCTCCTGACCTGGTAGGGCTAGCTACCAGGTTAAGCGTGGTTTGATGTTACCCTAGACCTACCTTTCTTAGCCTAAGGTAGATTTAGGCACTAACATAGTGGCGACCATACTGGGGAAGAAAATCTTATTTGTTTGTTAGTGTTATTTGTTTTATAAACTACAGACGGAGCTTGAAGTTATGGCAAGTAGCCTTCGAACTACACATTGCTTTGTGAGTGCATAAGTAGATAAAAGCTGCTTCAGTCAATCGCTGGTCTAGTCTTATAAACTGAACATCTGACTTGAAAATTGCCCCAGTACATCAAATAATTTTAGACTTTTGGATGATGAGTTTAGAATTAAGCAGGTTGACAAGATTGTGATGTCCATTTGATTTTTGGGAATAATTCAACACACTGGCTTCTAGAAGATACACTAGAGCCAATCCTGATCCTGATCCTCCTCCTATGTATGAAAATCCGAATCTTATCCTAAGGATTCACCTCCAAGGAAGTTTTTTGATTCATGTGTTTAGATCTCACTCATGCCCGGTTGTTTTTGAATATCTTGAAGATCTTCCATTTTATGAAAATTTTGAGCTGTCGTTGTTTGAAACTAAGTCTGAAAGTGCAGTTGGTGTTGCTGCTCTAAATCCGGAGTTTGTCAAAGATCTCGAAACCGAAAGAGAAAATCGATCCATTGATGCTTATATTCTGAATCTTCAAACTTCAATTGTGGCTACCAATATTCCCGAGTTCTTAGAATCTGCATCTGCTACTCTTGGTTCATCTGTTGTTGTGTTTGGTTCAGAAATTCCTACAGAAACTCCTTTTATTCCCACCATTCCCGTGCAGCCCGCCATATCTGATCAGAAATCTGCAGTGCTTTCACCCCCATCCACTCCTTCTACACCTCAAACATCAAGAATTTCTTCACCTCCTTCGACACCTCATACACCGGTCATTCCAACTCCTCCTACATCCCCAAGGCCAGTTGTAAATCCACCTCGACCAATGGCTGCCAGATATGCACCTCTTGTTCTGCCACAAAACTTGGATTCCATGCCTGCTAATTACCAAAGCAAGATCCCATTGTTTGATGCTTCCCAAGGTGTCACAGCGCAGCAGCATGTCAATAGGATGAGTGATTTCTTTGATCTCCATGACATAGATGCAGAGAATGTAACAATGAGATTATTTGTGCAAACTTTTGGAGGTGAAGTACGAAAGTGGTTCAGAGCACTGCCTGCTGGAAGAATCAATTCATTGGAAGCCCTTCACAGACAATTTCTTGATTGCTGGGAGTAAAATAAAAATCCACTTCAAATCCTTTCCGAGTATGAAAACATAAACAGAAATGTTGGTGAAAGTGTCTAGGATTATTGTGTTAGATTCAATACTATTTATAACGCCATTCTAGATAATATTAAGCCACCTATGCGGCTGGCTTTGATCAAATTTCCCGATGGTTTTGATCCCTATATGGCATATCAGTTGAGAGAAAGAGACCCGGCTACATTGGAGGACATGCGGAAAATCGCAGTAAGTGTTGAAGCAAATTTGTTAGCTATGAGCGCTAGGACAAAGGCCGAGAAAAATTTGACTATAAAGGAAGAAGCTTCCACCTCAGATCAAGTGCTTCGTAAGCTTGAGAAGATGTTTGATTGATTAAACATTGCAAATAATCCTGAGTCACAGGTCAGAAATCCAATTTTTCGTGGTCAGCAGCAACCACGGTTCAGAATTAAGCAAAGGGAGCAAAGAGCTCAAGGTTCATCATCTCAACAGCAAGTTAAAACACCATTGCAACAGAACTATGTTCATGGCACTGAATCATAAGATGATGAGGCCCCAATTGGAGAAGAGAATCAATTTTTTACACCAGATGATTTGCCAATTTATATCACCGAAGATGAGGAGTATTCAGAAAGTCCAGCTGTACAAAAGGATGAAGATTTTATATTGGCAAATGAAAGAGTCCTAGAAGAGGAATCTGATGAGTATCAAAGAGGGTACATGAATGCATTGACAACGCAACAAAGGAAATACTCACTCAGGATTAGGGATGTTCCTATCAATCCAATTCAGAAGCTGAAGGAAGCAACACCACCAAAGAATGATCCTCCAAATGTGCAGAAAAAGGGAAAGGAGCCAACAGATCCTACTTCTAGTAAAGTGCAATCAGCAAACGAAAAGTCAAATTAGCCAAGTTCAGCAAAGGAGAAAACTGAAAAGAAAGATGCTCCAATCAAAGAGTTAGAGAAAACTGGAGCCTTTAGCCTAGAAAATGAAATTGCTAAGTTAAAAGTGTCAATACCTTTGACTGAATTAATGAAGAACAACAGTTATAAAGGTGAAGTGGCTAAGATTTGGAATGTAGATCCTTTGTCTGATATGGTAAATGTGGAAGATGACCAACCTGAACTTATCTTTGGTCCGGCATTAGAAGGCCAATCTGAGGATAGTGATGTAGCTCCTTTTTACATCAGCCTTAGATTGCATGATTATGTTTTGCACAATGCCATGTTTGATTCAGGAGCATCTCATAATCTCATGCCAAATGCAATCATGGAGAAATTAGGATTGGAAATCACTCGCAAATATCATGACTTTCATTCCTTTGATTTTGGTAGAGTAAGATGTATTGGTCTCATTAAAGATTTGGTTGTAATTTTGGATCAGATTCCAGCGAAAAATGTTCTTATGGATGTAGTTGTGGCCGACATTCCTCCTAGATTTGGCATGCTTCTATCTAGATCATGGGTTTCAAAACTCAAAGGGACATTGTAGTTAGATTTCTCCTATGCTACCTTTCCCATGTTTGGTCAAATGAGGAAATTATATAGAGAGAAAAAGATGAAGTACATGATCGTGAGTAAGGAGAAACCTATGAATCATCCAATTAATTATGTACATACAGATTTAGAGTCTTTTGTTCTTTATTCTGACAGTGGTTTCAATGAGGTAGATAGTCAATTAGTTGAAGTTCAAGATATACCTGGGAATACAGAAAATTTCAGAGTTATACTTCATCAAGAGAGGCAAAGTCTTGATAGTACCGCTGAACAGTCAGCATTCCATCAACGGCAAGAAAAAGATGGACAGCAGCCAAAGGAAGAAAAATAGGCAGAATTTCAACACTTGGAAGAAGAAGACGATTTGTGGAGTATGGACTTTGATGGAGCAGTAGGTAGGGAAGGTGCCGAAATTGGTATTTGGATATGCAGTCCTGTTTTCTCACCAAATAAAGTCTCGAGTAATGTAAGAGTTTGTTCATACAAGTTGGCTTTTGATTGTTCCAATAATGAAGCAGAATATGAGGCACTAATTGCAAGCTTGAAAATCCTCAAAAAGCTTAATGCAAAAAGAATTTCAGTTTATGGCGACTCCAAATTAGTAATCAAGAAAGTCAAGGGAGACTATCAAGAAAAACATCCTCGAATGAGGGCTTACCGTAATGTGGTTTTAGACATTTTGAGGTTGTTTCCAGATTTTACCTTGACATGTGTTCCTCGTGCACAGAATGTTATTTCAGATTCCCTTGCAACAACAACAAGTAACTTGAAGATTCGGATGAATTCAAACAATAAGTTTGAAATTCATGTGAAACATCGCCCAACTGTCCCTGATAATCAAACATATTTCTAGGTGTTTTAGGACGACAAAGAGATTGAAGAATTTCTGCGAAATGAAGGCAAATATCAAGACACTTCTATAGATGGCGAGCAAGATAATGGCGAACCAGATTTAGAAGTAAATCAGATGGAAGTTTTGCAGCTGAAAGACAATGTCATCCCTAAAGGCCTTATACCTTTAGAGGAATTATTTGACCAAGATGATGTAGCCCGAAGACCAAGTTTGATGCCGACTGAAAAGGGAGTTGAATACGTGAATATTGGAACAATAGAAAATCCAAAGATGGTGAAGTTGTCAAAGGCGTTATCTCCTCAGGTAAAGGCAAAGTACATTAGTTTATTGTCTTCATTTACTGATGTATTTGCATGGGACTATTCAGATTTTAAGGAGTACAATAAAAGTATAATTCATCACGTCATTCCAATCAAGCCAAACCAAAAGCCATTTCGCCAAAAATTAAAAAGGATCAATCCTAAGTTGGTGCCATCAATAAAGAAGGAGGTGAATCGATTATACAAGGCTGGTATAATCGTTCCAATTTGATTTTGAGAATGGATTTCCAATTTGGTGCCCGTGCGGAAGAAGATAGGTGAGATTAGATTATGCATTGATTTCAGAAATCTAAATAAGGTGTCTTTGAAAGATAATTTTCCGTTGCCAAAGATGGACCACATACTCCAAAGACTGGTAGAGACATCTTGTATGTCGCTGCTCGATGGGTATTCTGGCTATAACCAAATTTTGGTCTATGAGGATGACAGAGACAAAACATCATTCACCACCCCGTGGGGGACTTTCCATTATGCCAAGATGCCATTCGGTTTAAAGAATGTTGGTGCAACTTTTCAGCGGGCTATGAATATCACCTTTGCAAATGAGAAAGATGTATTTTTAGTTGTTTATCTTGATGATTTGACAGTTTTTTCTAATTCAGATGAGGAACATCTTTACCATTTGAAGATTGTTTTTCAGCGATGCAGAAAGTATGGCATTTCTCTTAATCCCAAAAAGAGTTTGTTTGCCTTGGATGAAGGGAAGCTTCTTAGTCATATCATATCCAAGGAGGGCATCCGCATTGATCCTGCTCAAGTGGAAGCTATTCAGAAAATTGGTTTTCCCCATAGTAAAAAAGAGATCCAGGCATTCAACAGTAAAATGAACTTTTTACGTCGTTTTTTGCCAAATCTAACAGAACATTTGAGGGAAATCACAAACATGTTAAAGAAAGATAGTGTAGTAAAGTGGACCGAAGAAGCTATCAAGTCTTTCAATGTGGTAAAGTCGGTTCTTTCTTCAGCTCCAATTTTGATCAGCCCAGATTATAACCAAGATTTTATTTTATTTTCATTCGCTTCAGAGCATACTATGGCAGTGGTCTTAATGCAGAAAAGAGATCAGCTTGAGAAGCCAATTGCCATTTTCAGCAGAACAATAAGAGATGCATCCTTAAAGTATAACATTATTGAAAAGAAAGCTCTTTCCTTGGTGAAAGCTGTGAAAGATTTCCGAGTATATATTCTGCATTCTCATATTCTTACCTATGTCCCTAAAGTAGCCGTCAAAGATATTTTAGTACAGACAGATCCGGAAGGGAGACGATGCAAATGGATCGCATCTTTGTTATAATATGACTTGGAGATCAAGCCAACAAAGCTCATCAAGGGGCAAGGTTTGGAAAAACTTATGGCGGAGTCTAATTTGCATGCCTTGGACATAAACTTGATTGCTGCCATGTCCGAAGAAGATGTAGGCAACTCACTTGTTCAGGTATCAGAAATTTTTATCCATTACCCTTGGTATTCTGATATTGTATATGTGCTCCAAAATCTTTCACCATCCACGGGAATGGCTAAAACTAAAAGTAGAACTCTGAAATTAAAGGCTGCAAATTTTGTATTATGAATAATGCACTCTATTGGAAATATCCCAGTGGTGTCTTGCTGAATTGTTTGGTTGAGGATGAAGCAAAACAGGTCATGGATGATTTTCATAAAAGAGATTGTGGAGGTCACCTATTTTGGAAAACAACGGCAAATAAAATTTTGAGAGTAGGGCACTATTGGCATACCCTCTTTGCTGATGTGTATAAAACTGTTACAAGTTGCCACAAATGTCAAATTTTTTAGGGAGGGAGAAAATTACGGCCACTACCTCTCAAGCCGGTTGAAATAAGTGCTCTGTTTCAGCAGTGGGGCCTTGATTTTATTGGAGAGATCCACCCTACATCTTCAGCTCAGCATAAGTGGATCTTAACAGTGACAGATTATTTTACAAAATGGATTGAGGCGATCCCCACTCGGCAAGCCACAGATGCGGTAATAATTCAGTTTCTCGAAAATAATATTTTGTCACATTTTAGTTGTCCTAACAAGATGATTACAGATAATGCAACAGCTTTCACATATAAAAAGATGATTGATTTTTGTAATAAATATCAAATTACCTTGGGGCATTCCACTGCATACTACCCACAAGGTAATGGATTGGCAGAATCTTCAAATAAATCATTGGTGAACATCATCAAAAAGCTACTCGAAACAAACAAAAAGAGATGGCACAAGAAGCTTGTTAATGCACTATGGGCAAATAGAGTAAGTCAAAATAAATCAATTGGCGTGTCTCTGTTTGAACTAGTATATGGTGTTGATACGGTGTTCCTGACATCTCTCGCAGTCCCGGTGGTAAAACTTCTGCAGGAAGCTGGTAGCGAAGAGGATCATTTTCAACGAAGGATAAACCAAATGATCCATTTACAACAAACAAGAGAGGAGCTTTTTCAGAATACGTTCCGGCTACAAGAGAGAATCAAGAAGATCTATGACCGGAAGGCAAAGTCAGATAAGTTTCAGATTGAAGACATAGTGCTCAAGTGGGATGCTAGAAACGAGGACAAAGGCAAGCACGAAAAGTTCAAGAATTTGTGGAAGGGACCATTCAAAATTGTCGCATATCGGGGTCAAAATTCTTTTCTGCTGAAAGAAATGAATGGAGAAGATTGTCTAGGTGGGACGGTCAATGGTCAACTGCTGAAACGGTATTATCTTTGAAATGTTTTCTGTTGTCATAATTTGTCACTGTACATATCACTTTATTTTTTTCATTGCAAGTGTGCATTGTCGTCATTCAGTCAGTTTGGGGCCTGAGTGAAGGCTATAAAACTGAAGGTTTGAAGTCAGTTTTTGACTACTTAGAGTGGATTGTTTGAGTTAGTTTCGAGTTAGTTTTCAGTCATGTAATTGAGTCCAGTTTTGAGTCAAGATATTGGTTTTGGTTTATTGAAGTTATTGACTCCATAGCCCAATGGAAGAAGGCACTGTCTGCTTTCTAGACATCTGTAGTTCTTGGCACCTCCCAGGAGCTACCATCCCCATTGGAGCTAATGTTAGTGTTGGTATCTTCACCCCTCCATCAGTGATCAAAATTCTCTTTTTGCATGCATTTTAGGTGTCCCATCCGATCAGCTACATTCCATTAGGTCATGGATCATTTGATGGTAGTGGTTCCTTGTCAAATTTCCCTCATGCTTTTCATCTGCTGGCCTATTTCCATATGTACAAGTCATTTGCTGTCATTTTTATTTCATTTCAGTTGCAGAAGTCACTTTAGGGTTTTAGGTCTCATTAGGTCTAGGGTTTGTCATCGAAGTCTTCCAAAAGCTCAATAATGGTCAGCAGAGACATGAGGAGGTCAAATAAAGTCTCGGCATCAAAATTTCAATAATCACATGTTCAGTGATTGATTTTTCCACAAAACCCTGTTTTGAGGAAAAAAATGAGTTTTTATGTTTTATGTATAAAATTTCATGTAATTTTTAGTTTTCCTATATGTAATAAGTCCAGAAATGCAGCCTTGGTCACCTTGCCAAATTCCTGCACTCCATCTTCTGCAAAAGAGACAAGAGATTCAAAGCATTAGTCCATCAATTTTCGAAAAACAAGTCAAACTACCAAAATAGAGTTTTAAAAGCCAAAGTGAAAGGAAAACATTAGAAAAGTGGGTTTTTGTAAGTGAAAAATTAAAGTCCCTTGTATATAAAGTGTTTCTTGGGTTGAAGAGTTCATTTGGTGCCAAAGAGTGAGAGAACAAAGTTAAAATCGTGATTTGAGGCGAAGGAGAGAAAAATCGCAGCAAACGTTTGAAGTTTCCTGGGTACGGTGCATCTGGGTAGTGGCGCGGCGGACCTACCCGGCACGGTGCACAGAGTGCAGAAAATACACTAGGAACTGAAAGGGCGTGGTGCACTTGTTTGTTGGCGTGTCACACTGGTCCGCCAAGCCTAATTTCACTCAAATCAACTTCCTCAACCTCTAAAACTTTGCAATCTTCATTCTTCCAAGTAAGTAAACATTCCTAAGTGCCATTGCAAGAGATTTGATCCTCCATCATGGTATTTTAATTGGTGAAAAAACAAACCCTAGTTTGCTGCACAGTCATATTGCAAAAAATTGTTTAGGGTTTAAAGTTGTCATTGTTGTTGTTTGCTCCCCACCATCATTTTCATTTCCCTCCACTTCAGTTCCCAAATTTCATATCCCTTACCCCTCTCTCATTCACATTCATCATACCCCCCTATCCCCAAAATCCTAAACCCCAATAACAAATTCCCACTATTTCCCAAACCCTAATTTGCATTCCCAAAACCCTGCCACTCCCAAAAAACCCTACAGTCAGCACAAAATTCCTCATTCACAGTCCCACTCACCAATCCCATTCGTTAAATAGAAAACACCTATTTTTAATATAAAATCTCTTAATACTCATCATTGAAAATCAAACAGTGGCAAATATGGAAACAAATTAACCTTATGAAAGGGATGAGGAAATAGTGAGTGATTCCTCCCAAGAAATTCATGCACCAAGAAAACCTCACAAGGGAGGAAAACACATCCGGAAGGAGCCCACTACACTTACAGAGCTATTGGCTTGCCCTCTTGCAGTAGAATGTTTCAAACATCAATCTTGCTACCAGTTTTTTGAGATGGTGGAAAGAGTGAAATATCACTATGAGCTTGCTAGACTTTTTGTCCTTCATCTTCACAATGGCCAGGTCAATTTGGCAGGTGTTGCATTCACTTTGACACCTGAAACTATAGCTGAAGCAACAGGTATTCTGAATGTGGGAGAATAGTGGAACAAAGGACAGTTGGTGGACAAAGAACATTATGAGCCTTATATCAAGACTGGATATTAGAAGCAAATAAGTAGGGTCTTCCCTCTCAGATACCTACAGGACACATATGCTCCACTTGTGAAACTCATAATCGAATACTTCAGTTGTGAAGGCAGATTTTCTCGCCTGTACACCTATAATATTAGACTATTGATGCATTTCACTAGAGTGAAGATGATGAGCATCCCCTCTTTCATGTGCCGGAATATTCATAAAATGACCACATTGGTGCAAAGGAAACCTCCTCATCAACAATACAACAACATTTATCACTTTGCATGATCAAGATTGTGGTTTTGCATCAGCTGAGTTTGTTGAATGTTTCATGGGATGATTTCATTTCACATGAGGTTTTCACAAGTCCTCAAGTGACCCCATCAATATTTCATGAGGCAGGAGGGCCTTCAAGTTAGCAAGAAGTGCATGAGACTCAAACAACCAGTGTGCCAATATTTGTCACTTACCAAAAGGGCACAAGGAGATTATTTGCAGAAGCCAAACGAGTATTATCTCCACCCGGGGTGGAAGGGGTCTCGTTTCCTTCAACAGCAAAGTAGGTACGAGACAAAGGGAAACAACCAGTGCATGATGAAGGGCCTTCTGAAGGTCAAGAGAGAGATTTCATTCTCATTCAAGACGATGACTTTGATTTGGGCTCCCAAAGCTCAAAGCTCAAGGAGATCATTAAAGAACAAGAAGCTGACATTCATGACTTATCCCTTAACCTGGAAAGAGCTAAGTGGATTATCACCTACCTTGAGCAAAGGAACAAGCAGTTGGAGGACCAACAAACAATCATGGAGCTGCAAAACATAAGAGAAAACCGGCAAGCAGCCAAGAGGAGGAAAATCAAATTGACATCGCCAGATCAAGAGATTGAAGCTTATCGTGAATCTTGGCTAGAGAGGGAAAAATTGCACTTGGAGAAGCTGCTGGAGAAGGCCAACAAAGAGAAAAATATGTTCAGGCACATGGCCTATCACTATTTGGCAAGAAACAAGATTTGCAAAGCGAGAATAAGGACCTTGAAGGCCAAGTTGAGCAAAACTTTAAGGAGGAAGAAAGAGCAAGATAAGCTGAAAATCTTGGCTGAGGCTTCCTAGCCCAACATAGTACTTGATTTAGGTCACTCAGCCCAAATCTCAAGAAATTTGACACACTTTTTGTCAATTTTGAATTTTTGAAGGAAAAAACAGGTTTTTTTCCTGGGGCGTAGCGCCACCCGGCAATCGCTTTTGCTAGGGACCTCCTCTAGAGGAAAACTCTACATTTTTTAATTCCTCATGCAAAATTATGAATTCCCAAAAATTACTAGAAATTTGGTTCACTTTTGAGCTTCCAAAAGGGTTAAAAACACCTCAAAAATGCCCTCTCTGCGCCTTTTTGGCCACACAGGAAGCAGTGTTGGGAGAGCTCACTTTTGGAGGGTCAAATGGACACCAAATTCATAAATTCCAACGGTTCTGGAAAATAGACAGATAGACCTTTCCAACAAGCCCACTTGGAGAAAATTTGGTGCATGGGAAGGCCTCCAAAATCAGCTGCAAAAATGCATTATGCACAGGGAAAGTGGTGCAGCACACAAGATGGAAAATTGCCATTTTTGCCCAAAAACTCTGTTTCTCGCCTAGTTTTTTCTCAGTTTGACTTTTTTTCTCTCTCATGGTCAAATCATGATGTAAATTGATGTAACTAAATGGACTTTGATGTAAAAAAGTTGAAAATTCACTCATGGAGGTAAATACATCATGAAAAGGTAGTTTTGAACTGAATGAATTAGTTTCTTAGGTTTTAGAGGCAAGTTGTTCCACTGCCTATTTTTTAGTTCTTAGTTTAGATCTTGTTGAAACAGCTCCTAAACTCATGAATTCGACCCCTAAAGGCTAGCATGGGTTGTTTGTTGCTTATATCTAGTACTTTTTCATTCATTTGTAAAGGTTGGACTCTTGTGAATGCTTTGAGCATTATTGTAGATTCATCTCTGCAGTTTGGCAAGGAAATAGACCAGGGTTTGTAGCATTTTGTGGGATTCTTGTGGAAAGGTGATTTAGTATTGTTTCTTCTTCTGTAATTCAAGCTATCATGTGTTTATGTGTGCCATTATCTCTCTCTTTTCAGCTTAACTAAATGAATCAAGTATAAAGGTAGAATATTGATGTTGTAGTGCTCTACCTTAGGGATTGTTTAGTTTTATATGTTTTCTATTGTTTGAAGAGGATCCCAAAAACTTTCATGCCCTCTTTAGCTCCTCATCGGTCTTAAATCTCTCCATTTCACTTATTTCAAAGTAATAAAGCATTTGCCTACCTCGCCCCACAGAAACCTCTGCAAGACTGAGTCCATTCCCCGGACCCAAAACTGCCTTTCACATTTGATCTAGCAAACCAACATAAAACTCAATCAAACTCCTCTGAGAATATACCTAGCCTAAAATTAGTCTTCACATCAGTCATCTCAAGCCTCATTTGCTATATTTTCCTTAGATTGACAAGGAGAGAGCCCTCTCCTGACCTGGTAGGGCTAGCTACCAGGTTAAGAATGGTTTGATGTTACCCTAGACCTACCTTTCTCAGCCTGAGGTAGATTTAGGCCTTAACACCTCGCCCCACAGAAACCTCTACAAATCTGTGTTCATTTCCTGGACCCAAAGCTGCCTTCCCATCTGATCCAGCAACTCAACCATTAAAATCAATCAAATTCCTCTTAGCAAGCATACCTAGCCTAAAATTAGTTTTTATATTAGTCATCTCAAGCCTTCCTTGATACATTTTCATTGAGATTGACAAGGAGAGAGCCCTCTCCCAACCTAGTAGGGCTAGCTACCAGGTTAAGCGTGGTTTGATGTTACCCTAGACCCGCCTTTCTCAGCCTGAGGTAGATTTAGGCCCTAACATTTCCTACGAACAAACTTGCATGGTTTTCTTTCTAATGTATACGACCCTCAAATACCAGGCATAAACATTACACTCCTCCAATACTTGAACTCTCTTTAATCGAAGATGGATAGAAAAAAGTGGATAATAAAAGTATATTTCAACATGATCACCTCCCTAAAGGAAAAAGAGAGGGAGACAATTGCTAGAAACAAACTATAAAGATTTCAAAATCTTTATTAAGGAGAATGAATTGGTAGATCTGCAAACTACCAACGACATCTCTACATGGAACAACAAATGAGGGGGAAAAGCTCAAAAATTGTCTTGTCTTAACCATTTCTTACCCTCATAACACCTCATCACAAACATACAAGAAGTTACAACGAATATCCTACCAGTGACAGGGTCTGATAAATACCATTCAAGTTTGAACAATTCTAGATCATTGATGCTAATATTATCAACAAAATCCAATCTTGTTGGAAGAATGTAGGACCTGCATAGGGATCTAAGATGTATGTCTTCAAACAAACACTAAAACAAATCAAGATCCATCTTAAAAAATGGAACGAATATGATTTTGGCAATATCTTTCAAGAGAATCTTAGGTTAGAAAAAGTAATGGAAGTTCTTTATTAGGACATTATTACTAATGGAAGGACTCAAGAATCAGAAGACAAAGAATATGCCCTGATCAAAAAGTTAAAGGAGTGATACAAGTGAGAAGATCCAACAACAGAATCACATCTCTCTGATTATGCAATGGAGACCCTACTGAAACTCAGGAGGAAATAGAGGACACTATGGTGAACTTCTACTCAAATATGCTCATAGATCCCCTGCCCTATCGGTAAGAAGTTATCAACAAGATCATGGGTAGCATTCCCAAGCTGGTGACAAAGGCATACAACATATCTTTTGTGAGACAAACCAAAGAAGAAGAAGGCCAAGAACCAATTCACCAAATGGAAAATGGAAAGGATCCTAAACCAAACGGATTCATGATTACCTTCTTTAAAAATCATTTTCACTTCTTTCATAGTGAAGTTCTTGAGATCATGGAAGAATACCACTCAAGCAGAAGAATCCTACCGACCTTGAATGCTACCTTCATAACATTAGTGCCAAAGAAAGAGAATGTGACCTCCCCAACTAAATTTCATCCCATCTCCCTCTGCAATGTTATATATACTCATCACTAAGGTCATTGCCAATCGTTTCAAGCCTATTCTCTCCATCCTCACCTCTCTTGTGTAAATAATATATGTTGAAGGGCATCAAATCTTGCATGCAACCATCTCGGACCATGAAACTTTTAATTCTCTAAAGGCTCTCAAGAAGCATAGTATGTTGTTAAAACTTGACTTCTCCAAAGCCTTTGACAAATTACTAGTCATGCATAGAAATCCTTCTTCATTCCTTTGGATTATGTGAGGAATTGATAGCTTGGGTCATCGTTTTAATCTCTTCATCCTTCTTTTCAATCCATGTCAGTGGCTCTCCTTCACGTTGGTTGACTCCCTCCTATGGCATTCGTCAAGGAGACTCGTTCTCTTCCTTCCTCTTCATCATAATGGCAAAAGGTCTAGGACGATGTCTGAAAGCTTCCTGCAACAAAGGTCTTCTAAAAGAGTTATCTCTTCATGACGATTTCCCATTAACACACCAAAAAATTGTGAATAAAACTCAACTTATTAATCACAATTCAGTTGAATATACTAAAACCATCAAACAGATCATTGACCTTTTCTCTGATTCCTTGGGCATGACCATAAACTAGGAAACATCATTGATCTTCTTCTTCAACACCCCTCTAATAGCTCGGAAAAACGTCTTGAGAATCTTAAGCTTCTCAGTTTCATCTATCCCATCCAAATACCTGGGTTCTCCTCTAGCCAAATCTGCCATCAAAAACTCACCATGTTGTGATCTCCCTAACAAACTAAACCCTCGCCTAGATGGTTGGACCTTTCGCTCCCTAAACATAGTTGGTAGAATGGTTCGCCTTAAATTTGTGCTCCAATCCTTGCATTATACCTATTCTCTATGCTAGCGGATCCAAAATGGGTCTTGAAAAGCATAAAATCTCTTTAAAGAACCTTTCTGTGGGGAGATAATATCCTCAAGAAAAAATGGGCCCTCATCAAATGGGACACTTTATTCCTCACAAAGGTAGAAGGAGGTCTAGGCCTACACGACACTGAACTTGTCAACAAAGTCTTGGGGGGATAAAATATTGTGTAGATGGGTCAATTACTCCATTGTGCCATGGGATCATATATGGAACATGAAATGTAACAGTGAAAAATAAAAACAATATGATTTGTATGTCATCCACCCTTTAAGGCTCACTATTATGGAACATGTCCCAACTCTAACAAAGAATTCATCTAGTTGCATTGCTTCTTAGAAGTAAGAAATGGTCAATCTGCCAGGTTCTAGGAGGAATCATTGCAGAAACTCCCAAACCTCGTGTTTATCTTTCATCTCCCATTAATTAAAGGAAATGCTCAATTCGAAGGCAGAACCCAAGTCAAACATTGTTGGAAGGAGGAAGACATCAACTCTAACAGGTAGTCGATTCACCTAGATAGATGGAAAGAAGAAGATTAGTAGGGATACTCCCTACCCCTATAGATGGAGCTCATTAGATGGTAAATGAAAGGAACATAGGCATCAAAAACTCTCAGATGGGGATACAAACTGATAGGATCATTCACAGTAAAGGAAGCTTACTTTCTAGCCCTGATTTTTGGACTCCTCCAAACCATCACTTTAAATAGATTTCAATGGATCCTCAAAAGGTGGCCAAGGGATGTAGGTATTGGAGGTGAAAATCGGAACCACAAGGGGGAAATCATAAGCACCTATAGTGGATACATAGGATATGAAAGCAACAATGTTATTGAATTTTAAGTTTTAACTGAAGGGATCCTCGTCGCCTAGAAAAGTAATCTCCACCCACTCATTGCTAAAGGGGATTCACAAATAATTATTGGCCAAGAAGCTTCATCCAGGGACCTCCCCTTCCAAATGATTTATTGGCTAGATACTAGAACTATGCTCTCAACACCTTTCTCAAATCATATCTTGACAGGAAGTTATCATCTTTTCCCATGTTATGCGAAAGGCCACCTCCCTTTCTGACTTTCTGGCCAACAAAGAGATATAAGAACATCTGCCTATTAAGGAAATTCCCTATAATTCCCCCCACTCCCCAAATCAGATTTCCCAGTTTCATGAATTGGCTCAACATGATCTACAACCCCTAAATCCGAGTGTTGGACAACATATCCCAAGCAATAAATTCCTTCATAAATGACATCCACAACTCATCTAATGTGGGAATTTGGTGCTACCATTGGCACACCTTCCACAATGTATCAAGTTTGGCATAAGGAGGTGGTGGAAAGACCACCCTCCCCCACCATTTATGGTGAATGAAGAGTTGGTACATTCACCTTGCCGCCTAGCAAGAGGAACTCCAAGGTATAAGGCTCAACTTCGGGGGAATTTGCAATTCATCTCTGTAGTAGCTCAAAATTGGAGAAGGAATATAGATGATGAGAATTGAGATAGAACCCAATGCAGTTATGGTGCACGAACAAGATTGAAACCATAGAGGAGGACATGGAAGGGAAATACCTCCCCTCCCACCCTAGCATCGATAGGGTGAAGAGAACTTCAATTGTAGCATTCGTCATTACTACCATAAAATGGTTGTTGAAGTAGAATATCAAGAACCTGGGGTCATAGGAGACCACCTCTAAGCACTGTGTAATATCCTTGGCGACCATTTTAGGTACCAGAAGGACGTCAACATGTTGTTGGAGGGAAACGTGCTCAACATGTAATTCCACTTGCACCACACAAAAGTTGCCTACTATCGAATTGATAATCTCCTAGGCATGCAACTCCATGGCTCTATGTCTCCTTCAACTGACACGATGGATCACTCCCCTTTTCTCTCTCCATCTTAGACTAATTCCCAACATGATAGGCTCTGCAACATTTCACCAAAGCATAAACAAAATCACGATGACTTAAATACTACTTCAGCTAGTTTGGCCCCCTCCAACAATAAGAATGGACGTGTTAGTAGCCATGATGTCTCACCTTTCCTGCATAAATCAACACAACCAACATCATCCAGTCACTCGACTTTCATGGGGCACCTCCTTCCCGATGGCATAGAATACTACAAGCCCCACCAAGTGGTCCAGGAAGACCCTCCAGAGTGTTAGCTAGGTGAAGCTCGTCTCTCAAGGTAACTCCTTTTGCGGCCATAATGTATCTCTGCTCTTAGATCCCTTAATGCTTTTTTCTATTTTGTTGTTATGTACTTTCCAAGAGGACCTATGGTTTCTCCTGTGTGGGCCAAATCTTGCTCTTTCTTTTCTAAACCATTATTTCTCCCAACCTCAAGCTTCTAAACAAGGCTAGTTTTTGTTGAGCCTCAATGCTCTAATGTATGTAATTTTTGTAGCACAAGTGTAATATAAAGGCTTTGTACTTAAAAAAAAAGAAAAAAAAGTATTAGTCAGTTCTGGTAGTTTTCATAAATAGATATTGTATTTTGATGTACTTATTTTTAGATTATTGGTAATAGATCTGTAATGATGCTTCCTCTCACGTCTACCCACTTTCACTGGATTACCCAACGCAAACATTAGGTGAGGGGTTACTATGATATGAATCAACCTCCTAGATTACCTTAAGGAAATGGAGTCGACACAACTAGACCTTATTGACTTCCCTTAGGTGCCATAGGAACCCTAAGAATAACCCAACCCTTCCAGGAGTCCAATCCCTGAGGAAACTCACATTTCCCTCTCTTAGAGCCCCAACCGCTCCCTTTCCAAGGCCTCCATGTGACTATGGGTTCCCAATTGCTCAGATAGGCTTGCATAAATGCGACTGTGGCCTTTTTTTGCCAGTGTTGTGCCAGTGACTATGAGAATTAAGGCTAGTTTTCAGGGCTTGGGCTTATCCTCTTCCTAGAAAGATATGAAACTTCCAGAACTCATAAAATACATGAAGACAATGTCTATAAACCAAAAATTGGAACCAAGACTTGAACTGACCATCCCCAACCGAAACTGACATTCTATCATACACTTGGTAGATATGCAACCTACAGGTCATGAATTCAATTATGAACATAAGTGATTGAAATCTTATCTGAGGTTTAATAAGAAGGGTCATTACCTTCTCACATTAGCTTTCACAACATCAATTAGGTCTTGAATCCATTATTCATTCAGTTACAAGTAAAAACATGAATAGAGCCATGAATGAGATTTTTCATATAACCATACTTATAAATAACATATAACTAGATAAATAATAATGAGATAACAATCATCAAAGACACATAATAACAAGTACATTTACTCATCAAAGCAAGAGAAACTTAGCTTTTATTAACCATAGACAATTACTAGCTAGGTTCGAGACTTGCACATTCCACCTGACTATAGATTGGTTGAACTAGATCTTTCTTTCAACCAATCACCCCCGTGCGATATTCCAAGAATGAATGTGGGATCTCATGGCATAAATCAATCCAAGACAAGCAAGGGAATCCAAAGGTTAAACAACCTCCACCCTCTCCATATTTTGATGACACCTAAACCGGTGTCGAGATCACAAAACCGAACCGATCTTGGATTCCTTAGAATTTCTTCACCATCCTTGAGGAAATTTCTGGTCTCCGCCCTCAGGCTTTACCATGTATCCCTTCATTACCGATCAAGGGATTCCTAGGCCTTTGGGAATTTTCCTGAGACCACCTCACCCTGAATTTGAAAACCATCCGACAATCCAAAGCTCAAATCAAGAACAATCCCATCACACCATGACTATCTGGAAATGGAAAGGCTAGGTTAAAATCCACTATCGAATTTCTACAAAAATCCATATCAATGATAACAAAAGAACCATATATCAACATGCACATACCATGCATGTCAAAACTAGCTAGGAAATCACACATGTAATCTGTTACCTACAAGTATTCCCATTGAAGCTACTTGATCCTTGCCTTCCTTTGCTTTTGTTGCCCTTCTTTCCTTTCCTTGCTTGCTTACTTTCTTTCTCCTCTTGGTGCTTTCTCCTCTTTGAGACAATTCTACCACTAAACTGACAAAAGCTACCAACTAATGCTCTGAGGTATTTTTATTGATGAGGCCTCTAATTTCTTCAATTTTCTATTATTTTCATTTATTTCCCACTCACATGCAGCCTGTGACCTTTCACCTTCCTTTTCTCCTAATTTCCATTATTTTCATAAATAATGTGTCAAAAATACATTTTTTCCTTTCCAAATCCTTAGCCATTGCCTTTGCCAATTTCCCCTTAGTCATAAAACACAACAAGTGATGCCCACTAGGATATTTTTCCCAACATTCAGCTTGGAATAAGTGTCCCTTGCCCGTGGCCTTAATTTACCTTTATTAACTTTTATTACATGAACTTTTAACTTGGGGCTGTTATAGACCCCTACCCCTTAGGGGAACACCGTCCTTGGTGTTAAACCACGCCTAGACCCAGTAAAACCGTTGAAGAGCAAAAACATACTGCCTATGGAGCTTTATAACCCAACTCATTGTAATATTTACAATAACATCCTGCTCAAAATAAAAACCATCATGTAAAACATGACAACATGACAACCATATCGCTTATTGGAGCTTTATAACTTAGCTCATTGTGGTATTTACAATAGAAAGATGTACAAATACCAAGACTCAATTGCCTTCACCGGAAAACAATGAAGGATACATAGCCCACATCTGACCATCCATATCCCATGTAGCTTCATCGGGCCCAAACTGCTTCCACTTCACTTTAACCCGCTCGAGTTCTCTATTCCGTAGCACAAGATGTTTCCGCTTCAATATGCATTGGGGTTCTGGCTGGAATTCTCCTTCTTTCTCCACCTGCAATACAGACCAATCAATAACATGATCAACATCTTTTACATATCTTTTAAGCAATGAAACATGAAAAATGTCATGGACTTTCATTGTTGGAGGCAGTGCAAATCTGTAGGCCACTGGTCCAATCCTCTCAAGTATCTCAAAAGGCCCACAATATCGTGGTGCCAACTTGGCACATGATGCGAACCTCATGTATCTCTTCTTGGGCTGGATGTGCAAATACACATGATCCCCAACCTGAAACTCCATAAATGCATTGTGCTAGTCTGGATAAACATTTTTCCTGTCATGTGTTTCTTTTAGATTCTTCTTTATAACGTGCATTTCCTCTTCCATTTCTTCCAACATGTACGGTCCAATAAGTACCATGTTCACTGGATGACTCCAATTGATTTAGGAAATATTCACATCCAATATGGAAGCTACAAAACAAATAACTTCCGCTACAACATGTTCACTAAACCCAAATTCTGAAAATGCCACCTCTTCATGTGCAAAGATTATAGTTTACTTAATTGGTTGGTTAAGTTGTTTTAAAGAGGTGAGAAAATGGAAACAAAACCTATACAATCAAGTTTGTCTCTTAGAATGCAATGATAAAATAACTTGGTTCCAGACATTGTTGTTGCTTCATAGAAATTTTGCTCTTTGGTTTGGTCCCACACTAACTCTCAAATATGTCAAATAGATTTATATTAACATTAGCTTGTGCATTGTATCTAAAAACTATTTTTGGTGTGAGCCCCTCCTCCGATCCACTAGAACGTTGCCATTGCCATAACACTAATGCTCAGGTCTGCACACTTTGGCATCCTAACTCATGCACACAGACTTTGGAATCCTCTGTATTGATTCCTCTAACATGTAATGACACTCACGTTTTTATACCATGTAATATCTTAGATTTGTTAGTCTAGGTCATGCCTCGAGTCCATAGATATTAAGTGTAACACCTTGTAACTAATACCATTAGCATTCAAACTTATAATGTTCGAGGCCATCCATTGATTTGTCATTTGGTAACCAATCTATGTAACACATAACTATGGATTCCTCTACCTTGGAATAATTAATGGCATTTTGTAGCCGCTCTCTGATCTGTTGAGTATATAACGTTCCATGTTAGTGTAACTTGTAATGGATACCACTTCAAGTTATTTCCTTTGAATTCATTGATTTGACATTCATGATATGAGCTGTTATGTAATGTAGGGGAGATATTATGTAACTTCTCTATTGTTGGGCATTATTAGTCTACACTTCATGCCATAGTCCAGTATTAGTATCATTATGCTCTAGTTTGTTCGAACATGGGTGATGAAGACTACACAGATCTGTTTCATGCTACGTAACATTTTAATTGCTAGTCCCAGTCCATGTAACATTTTTCTTTCACATAGAAGGATCCTAGGTGTATTATTTTATGACATATTGACACCATCTCTTCCTTTGTTATCATTTAACTCGTTCAGTTCCATGAATACATTCCTTTGCTCCTCCTGTGATTGTTTCATTTTTGTACCTCTATATCGTTGTTGTTACCCCTGCGATTAATATAGGTGGCTCAATATTTATGGCTTGATATCCCTAAATTGAGTCGAATTGCCAGCCATAAATAGATGAGAAAATTCTACATGCTCTTCTCATATATTTCTACTCTCTCTACATGCCTCGAGTTCACTATCACTAGCACTTTATATGTGTCCCCATTGTGGTCATGGCCCTCCTCTGTCATGATGGTCATGGTCCAAATAGTACCATCATCTATCGTGGGAAGTTCTATCGAGAGAATATGTGTTAATGCATAATAGCCAATATCAAAAGACTTTATGGTTGCCACGAAAAGGCTTGCAACCAGTGCATGCCCCTAATGTTATAATTGCTATTGTACTTATGTTATTGTATATTTTATGTAAAGATCAAAAGAAGAAAAAGAAATATTATTTTATAAGCATGGGTTTCATGCTCATTTTGATTTTCATCTAAATCAATGATGTTCTTCATGCTTCTAGGGTTTATTGAGTCAAAAGAATATTTTTCATAAGTCAAAATATTGTATTAGAGTCAAGCCCCATTTGGACTTTAAAAGAAAGTGGAAAAGGGAATTTATTTTAGTCAAAAATGTAATTTTTGTGCCCATAAGACCAAGTCACCCTAGGAAGGGGTAATTCGACCTTCCGAATGTGTATAAATAGAGACAATTTGACCTCATTTGAAGCAAACTTAAGCAAGTTCAATCTCCAAGAAAAGAAGAGTGAAATTCAAGAGAAGAAGGGGCAAGAAAGCAAGAGAGAGAAAAAAAAAAGTCTAAGAAAGAAGAAAATTGAAGTTCCTTCCCTAAAATCTACCCTATATCTCTCGCACATACAAGTTTCTAAAGATGTTGTAGGGGCCGAAGTTGCAAATTCATTGCAGGTCCGAAATTCTGAAGCTGGGGCCGAATTTCTGACGTTGGAGCTTATTTGGAAGGTTTTGACTTGAGTTGACTTCTAATTGTTGTAAGAGCCTGGGATGAGGGTTGACTTGGGCCTTGTTGGAGGTCTTGGTCTTGTCATTTAGGTATTAGGTTTTTCATTTGATTTGATTCAATAAGAAAATAATTTTCTAGGTTTTCCCCTTATAGGAGTTTTTCCCTGGATTGGAGCCTACTTTTTGTGTTCATTTTCTATTTGTGATCTTCATTGTTTATGGTTCTGATAATTGTTTGATGAACATAACATAATAAAGTATAAGAAGCCAACATAACTTCACAAGCAATTATCAAGAAGAGAGAAATCACCCTAATTGTTGGCCCTATTGATTTCTCAACACCCAAAAGTCGTAAACATCATATTGTTTCTTTAAGAAGGCTAGGGAAAGTTTTTTCCATGTGTTTGGGAAGAAGCAATACACCATGAAATTCAACAAATTAAAGTCATGGAACAAAAGAAGCCATGGTTTTTTGTTGGGAGGTACCAAAAACTACTCCATTCTTTACACACGACATAATATCTAGATAACCTTTCGGCTAGCAACCATGCCAATACATTCTCCTTTAGATTGTCAAGCAATTGAGACCACCACGCTAAGCACTCATGTAGACCTTCCCTTCCTGGAATTTCGATTTTTAATGACCAAAAAAATATTATTTTTGTATAATTTATTTGTTTGGAACGATATAAGAATTTCAACTTAAGTTGGCGAAAGCTCAAGGCTCAGATTAATTATGTGCTTAAGAAGTCTGCAAACTCAAAGAGAGAGAGGGTGGCATACTTTTTTGTTTCCTGCTTTCTACCTGAATCTATAACCAAGCTTATAATTTTCAATGTGTTTCTTATTTACAATGAGCATTCTTATATTTGTTTCTAGACTCATTAATATACTCACTATAAGAATGTTGATTGTCATTGAATAAATAACTTTTTGAATACAATCTTAATCCCTAGAAATGTTCACATGGCTACTCAGTGTTTTCTATAGGTTGTGACTCATAGCTTTGTTGACTTTGAAACTTAACTTGAACAGGTTTATCAACACAATCAACACTTCTCGAATGTTGATGCATGTGATATTTTTTATATTCTATAGTTCCTCTATATGCTAATTATGAGGAAATTTCAACAATACACCATCACCCACAAATATATATATATATATATATATAATATATATATATATATATATATATATATATATATTATATATATATGTTATCCTCAATTTTAGAAATGTCATCTGCTTCACATTTCTTGCAACAAGTATGCTCGTTGCCTCAAGGATGTTCAGTACTTGTCATGATATTTGTAATCACAACTTCTTAGACACTTTTTATCATTCTTTACACCATGTTGTGTATGAATATTTTATGTTTCTCTAATGGAATGAAAGCTCCTGAACCCCTGATATTGCTTCATTTGGAGGCTCTTAATCTGCACAATGGACAAGTACTATGCAATGACATGTCTTCAAGGAAAAATATTGGGGCTTCTCTCCCCCTAAGGTGTTTCACACTGAATGGATTTTTTTTTTCTCCTGGGTGTCTTCGTTTCCTTGAGAAACTCCCCCTAAGGCCATGTTGACTTCAATTCTTCGTTGAAGTCTCTAGTTGCTCTTTCTTATTTTTCCAAACTTTGTTGGGTTTCCTTATGATCTATGTATCTCCTTCTACATTACTATACAATTTTATCTCAATGATCTTCTCCATTTTTCTAAATTGCATTAGTGAATTGCGCAATATGCAATGTTTAGCCATGTGGCCAAGATTGTCACATATATAACATCTTATGTGATTTAGAAAGGGAGGAAGAAACTTATGTCTGCTCATGTAGTTATCCTCATATGCCTTCCCCTTTACACTCAATGCACTTATACTCTTCTCTACATAGGGTTTGTAATCAACAACCTTATGGCCAACAGGATTGCATTAATAATAATAGCTATAAAAAAGAATTTTAGTAACTAGTGGTTGACAATTTTGTCATAAGAAATGATCTTCCATTATTGCTTGCATGAGAGATCTTACTTTCTCGGTGCATGTTCTGCTGATAAAATTTAACTTGAATACTCCTACAATTAGCTGCAACATGTCCAAAATTATTGCAAAAGTAACATTCAACATTATTCATTAGGGGATAAAAGGAGTTCTTATTCCTCCTTTGGAACCTTGTAAGCTTGCTAAATTTATCTTTGGGATCAAATGACCTTCTTGCAAAGAATACTTTCTTTGACTCATTAGTTTGCTACTAGTTTTGTTGCTTGTTCTTGTTCGCTTCCTTGCTAATCATGCTACTACTAACTTTTCCTACATGCCTTTTGAGTGTTTCTTTATTATCTCCTATAGCTTCCTTTGAGATACAACTACACTTTTCTAACTCATTTCTCATGGAGACAACCTCGACTTTTAACTTTTCACAGTAAATGATATGTTTTTAAGTTGGTTTCCCAATACATATTCAACTCTTCTCGCTTCTTCCAACTATGTCCTCATGTTAATGATTTCTTCTTTGAACTCATGATCTTTCTCATCACATATTTGCATCAACTTCTTCTGAGATCTATTTCACTTGGAAGTGTTTTTATTTCAACTAAGGGTGAGTCAATCTTGGGTTGGTCTTCAATTAACTTCTCCTCATGACAATTAGGTCCTTTCATGTTAGCAGAATAAGTCTCATTCGACTAGACGACTTATTTGTGAGAGGCCTTTTTCTTCTTCTTCTCTTTTTCTCCAATGTTATTGCTAGAATGTCATTCACGTAGGACCTGCAACTTGTCCCACGTATCTTTTGCAGATTTGAGATCTATTATCGTCTCAAGATCTAGATTGTGAATTTTTTTGTAGATTGTAAATTTGGCTTGGGAATTCCACTGTTTTTCTTGTTTTGGGGAGGAATATTTACTATATACATCACATATTAGCTTCCAGAGATCAGATCCATAAGCTATTAATTCAGATTTTTGCCTTCACTCTTCATTCCTGAAAGTTTACAGCATTGAGCATAAGCAAAC
Source organism: Pinus taeda (assembly GCA_000404065.3). NCBI lineage: Eukaryota > Viridiplantae > Streptophyta > Pinopsida > Pinales > Pinaceae > Pinus > Pinus taeda. The sequence goes on from APFE030054149.1 coordinate 99,181, forward strand.
TTTGATGATCCATGGTTCAACCAGGTCTACCTACCAATGGTCAAGTTGCACCTAAAGGAACCAACTATGATACCAATTGTTGGAAACCTGATAATTATTCTAAATACCTTAGCAGACACCTTCCATCCTACACAATTCTTCTAACTGATCACACACCTTTTCGTAGTCATATTCCTAAAATGCGTGAAGGAAAATCTTTGAAAATTCCTCCCAACTACGTATAGAGGAAACTAGAAGTGACAAGCACCGGTCTTTGGCTTTTCCTGTCAAAGTTAGAGTAAATATTTTGCAAATAATATCTTTGTCAATATTGAAATTATTGCAACTTAAGATCAAATTGAAGGAGATGATTAAAATCAAATTTCTTACCATTATATTTTACCTAAGACAAGATCTTGAACGCCTTTACTAGAGTGGTTTTTGGATGAGGTCCAATAAAGCAACTCCAAGGAAGCATTTTACTTGGGGCCATATTAAATAGAAAAAATATTCAAAGAAAACAATTCATTGACCCTCCTTCTAGAGCAAAAAATGTTGAAGGCTCAAAAATTTTTTCCTACAACATTATAAGGGAGACCAACCAGTCGGGAACTTAAAGCATCTCCTTTTCCATTGAAATGGTGGTTCCAACTAGTTAAACTAGGTCCAATGACCTTCTCTCTATCTCCACTGGCTTAAAGTACAACTTTCATCTACCAATAGAGAAGAGACATCAAATCAACCCTCTTGTTGATCAGGCAAGAAAGTGATCCTTAAGTTGATATGGGTCTCAGCAAAGCCACAACTAAAGTTTGCCTCTTTTATAAGAGGATTTCTAGGAATGTATTAATTAATCTACATATAAACTAACATTAGAACACAAGAAAAAGATAGAAAACCTAAATCTATATCGATTAGGAAGATGTAGATCTAAGCCAACCGAGAGCAAGATAACTAATTGAATTGAGATTTAAATATGTCTGGCTTATAGTGAATAACAAGTTAGCGAAGTAGTTCAATTAGTTGATATTATGATTACCAAACATATCCTGTTCAGATATCCTTTAACTAGAATTATTAATCAATAAAATTTAGGAAGTAGTTCACATAAATGATGATGATTAGTAATCCAACAACTCGAATGATTAAACAATAATACAAGGAAATAGTTCACATAATATTACTATTTGTTAAGAAAAAATTAAAAGGATGATCTCTAAGTAAGTAGTTACTCAAAAATCAGAGTTAAACACATAAGAGCATAGATAAACAATAGATAATTGCAATAAATAACTCACATAGACAATAATGCACAAATATGACGGAAAATCACAAGTCTATGCTATTATAAAATGAAACTAGTATTAAAACAATAGTACCTTTAATACCAATTTATTAAGTCCAATTCCCTTGTTGTGATCTCCAACAATCCTCTACTACTCATAAACTCTGCTAATGAAACATGAGCTGCAATAGTGCAAGCTCTTCTCAGCATACACTGTTTAGATATGTAAAATATAAATCTCTCTATTCCTCAAATTTGAGATTAAACTCTCCTCTCCTCTATAGCCCTAAATCCCTATTACAATAGTGCAATTAGAATCTTGAATTGCAGAGTAGAGAAGGCCTTTTTCCATGATTTGAATCCTCTCTAACTCATCCTAGCAATGAGTATTTATACATGATTTAGAAATAATAATAATTTCCCCAAATCTCTCAACAACAAAGTTAATTATAGCATAGATGGCAAGTTAATTGGAATTCTGGCACAGTGGAACAGATTGCTTAGTTTGGTTTGCACGGATAAGGATGATCTCGCTTGTTTCCCGATTGTTTCGAACCAATAGGTGAAATTGCATGTGAGGAACAATCGATTCAACATATTTATTCTATTACAATATCCCTTTACAATCTGGAGGAATTTCATTGGTGATAGACTGGATCTGTTTCAATACTGGCCTTAATCAGAAATCTCTGTTATAGCAGAAAATAGAATTAGTGATGGCATAAAAAAAACTTTGTAAACAAACTCTAATTATGTCCAAAACCAATAGAAAAATCAAGCATATTTTTCAATTAATATAACAACGGCCCCTAGAAGTGACAAGTGGCAAGCATTAACCGATATTGGGAGATGGACATTAGAGGTTTTAACAATGGCTACACCATAGAAATTCCGATATATAACAGACACGATATAAATATTAAGATGTGGTTTATATGCCCATCAGATCCAGAAATATATTGACAATCAAAAGTTTAGTTTTATCGGATATTTACATAATGCGATCATTAACAAAAATTACGACATGTGTAGAGAACTGGGATTTGAATTAGTCTGTTTAAATAACTACATTGGGTCCATATAGCTGACAGGTGGTAGGCGGAGGTGTATATCGGAAGATTTAAGATATGAGAGGTTTTATGACTGTTACCATATAAAAAATTCTGATGTAAGGGGCAGATGTGATGTTCCGATTAGACCATCGTTAATACTTATATCATATTCGGATATCGAAGCTTGGCATGTATCAGAAGTTGGAAGGTGGCAAATTGGAATATCAACAATGGAGAGATTATCAAAGATTGGAGCAGGAGGTTATATCGTTATTGGAGATCAAAGGGATATGTTGTATCAGCATATCGATGGGGAACACCATATCAGAGTATTAGAGAATGGTGTTATCAGAGTTTTTTAAATGTTTCTCGAAAGGAAATCTCCAATATGACTACCTCTGATATGCGGGAGCGAAAACAATGATGTGGAATGTGGGTCTTCCGACAGACGCTTTATTATGTAGTTTCAGAAGTTATATGGCCACTTAATATATTCATTTGATTATTGAAAAGCGCCATTTTATGGATTGGACTTTGAATATTGAAGATTTCAAATGAATTCTTCAGATATCAAAGCCCCGATATTAGATTTGATATATTCATTCTTTTCAATAGGTCTTTCTCTGCTTTTATCAATAAGCCAATTCATAATATAAAAGCCACTTTGTAATATAAGACTTGGCCTTGCTCTCAGGGGCTATGTAATGAATTAAATAAATATTTTACAAATAAAAGTAAAAATAAATAAATAAAACCTATAAAACAAAAAGTAAAATACATTATATACATATCATTAGGCCAAGGCAGTGAAAAATATCCAATCGACAATTAGGCACCATTTACAAATCAAATGTCCAAATGAGATCAAATGAGTTATGATAGGAAGATAAGAATAGATCGAACTCATATAAGCAATCCAAAATTTCAAAAATCAAATACTAATATGACCAACCATTCAATCAAAGGGTCCCCATAATGAGACTTAAGTGAATAATGGGGGGGGGTTATTTTTTTACCACAAAAATGACGACACATTGGGAAGGAATAATTATCTCTGGTTAAATATAATGAACTTTAATTTACCTAAAGGTTAAAAATAATGGAGTTGAAAAAACCATCTAATAGTAAAACATTTCCATGGGTCCCACATAAATATATTAAGCAATATGAGTTGAAAATATAAGTACTCAAAAGCAGACTTGAGTACAAAGCATGGATCCAAAATTTGGGAAAAAATTGTTTTAAAATTACCTCTTATGAGAAATAGAAGAAGGTAGAGATAGGAGTTTTTTTTTCTAAAGCATATATCCATTGTTATGAATGGTCTCTTGACATCGTTTCACTGCCAACGAGCCTGAACAGTACCCCCACGAAGTTGCCTTTTATGCCATACAAGCCTAGCCCTACTGCCAGCGAGCGTCTATAGCCCCGATGGGTTTACTTGTATTTCCAATGCTTCCTCTTTTGATCACCCTTTTAATAAGCACATTTGCAAGCTTTAGTTTATGATGTATTTGAGTGAAAGAGGTGGGATGGTAATACAGACTTATGTTAATGGATATAATACTTTCATAATGTTGACTCCAAATTCTTTTCCCGCAACTATCGTTCAGAGGCTTTTATAAAGTGGAGGGGTGGGAGGGATCCATTAAGTTAAACTCAAGTCAATTCTTTCCTTAAAAAAGTAAACCCTATCACTTAGAAATGATGTGTGTTCCTCCATGAAAAATATTTAAAGCAAGAGGGCTTTATGGTTCCATAAAGATATACCTTTAATGATAAATAAAACTCACTGAAATAGATAGAGTAAAGATTTCCCATGTATGGAAACCATTGTTGCGTGAGGAAAAGGCCTTCCACATGAATCATGGCAGAGTCACCAAAACAAACCATAAGAAATTGAAAAAATAAAAGTGATCTAGACTGAAATGAAAGAAGAAAACAAAAACTCGAATCATGTAAAAAATGAGGAAAGGAGAAGCTGAAATACAAGCCTAAATTAAATTAAAAAACCAACCCAAGAAGACTAATTATACAAAAGTCTCAACATAAGAATAAAAGAAGATAAGCATGTGAACGTTCATTCTATGTTGAGATCTTAATAAATTTTATCTTGGAGATTTATAAGAAATGAGGCTCTCAAAATGTAAAGGGTGAATAGCAGTGTTGAGAGATAACAAGCTAACGAGAAGTCTCTGTCTGCTACAGATTTTCTTGTTCCAAAGAAAAATCCTGCATAAAAGCATCTTAACCGTTTTCTAATAAAATCAATGCTTTAAGAAAATAGATTAAAGGTTCTGAAACTCCCTAGTTTAGTTATTTCAATGAGGATCATTACTGCTTCTCACAAAAACCTCAAGTTTCCAAAATCAAGTCAATGAAGACCTGCAAAAAGAAACAAAATAGCAATAAGAAATAAACATAAAAAAAGAGAAAATCAAACAACGGATGAAGATGAACTTGATAATACATACCTGGAAGACTATTGACTGTAGGTTTACCTCATGAATCTTCAAGTTCTCCCATGTATTTCTCAAAATTTGCATATGTTCAATATCATCTACTTATTTAATCTAAAATGCTAAGTAATGAACTTTCAGATTGCATCCACCTCAAATTTACATTGAAGGACAAGAGTGGTGATTATGAGATTTTCAAAAATACTTGTGAATCAAAGATTGTCAATCCATATCGATTCCTTAAAATTTCTTCATGTATGATTAAAAACATTTTTTTATCAATGTGACGAATTTTTGCAAAAACAAGACAATCAAGCAATTCACAAGTGTTTATGATCTGACTACATAAGAGCTTCTGATATGTTCTAAGCCACTTTTCCAACAAATGAAAGGGGGTGCCAAAAACTAGGATTCATTACTTGCCTATTAAAAATATGCAATAATGAAATGAAGACAACAACAAGAAATAATAATAATAATAATAATCTATCCCTAATTCTAATTGAATGAAGAGGAAACATGACTGGGCATAGTCATACTTCCAATGTAACCATTCTCTCGTTTTAATTCCTGCATGTATGTATAGGTCAAACAACAGGAGTAAAATTGAAACTAAATTATAAAAAGAAAATTTCAGCCTATTATGCACAATTAACAAATTTAGCAAAATAAATATATTTACAAACCTCTTACCTTGAAATTCTTCCAACCAAATGTTTAAAGGATCATAAAGAATAACATGAATTTTAGTGAATGATTGGGAGAAGTTTGAAGGAAGAGGAAACATCATGCGAGGCTTGAATGATACATTTTTAATTATTGACGCCTGTCGAACACTAGCAAAGTCAAAATATTCCCGAGCACTGGAACTTCCAGATATTTTTCAAATGCATCAATAAAGAATGGATGAACGTTTAGAAGGATTCTAGAAATGTCCCATTTCTGACCAGAATGAAATGGTGCACTCTTAGGTGCCAGAATTTGTGATGAACTTATTTGAAAATCATAAATAAATTGGTCAAGCATGAACAAATAAAATTTCAAAATAAAAAGTAGCGGACGTCCTTGTCTAAAAATCTTGAATTAATTCTCATATATGTTTATTAATGCCCCTGATGAGTGTCTAGAGTTTGAATGTTCAAAATACTAGTACAATGTGCTCATAAATTAAAAAATGAGATTCAAAAGAAAAATAAATTCAAACCGAGGGAACTAAAAACTGAGCGGATTCAAGTTTACATTAATGTTACAAGTAATGGTACAACATGGCTGGGATTCATTTGTGAAGATTTCTTTCCCACGAGCATCATCATAGGAATAATGGTGATTTCATCATCATAGGAATAAAAAATTGGGATAGGTTCTTGAATACCAAAATTAATATGATCATTGAATATTTGAAAATTAGAATGAACTAGAATATCTTTGATTAACATTCTCTTTATCTTTGAAAATAGATTCACCTAAGGAATTAGAAAAAATCATTTCTGAAGAGAAAAGAGGCTGAGCATTTTCATTTTCCAAGTCATCATTATAAGTAACTTCATAAGTTTTCTTTTCCTCTGAATTAAATAAATCAAAACCAGGCAAGTGATTTAATACCAAATTAAGAAAATCTTTAGGATTATTGATTGAAATACCGAATACATTTTCTCTACCAATATCAAAAATTAATAATACATTATTAAAATCAGTTCCTCCTTTTTCTAATATTAAATATGCATTCAAAGAAACTATTGATTGATTATGAATTAAACCAATATTGTTAAATATATCAGGGTAGAGAGAAAAACGGGAAGTTGAAGATATATACCTCAAGGTTTCTCTATGCATAGATGATTTTTTATTTTCCAAAATAGACAATTCAGGTTCTTCATGTATTTGATAGATTTGCAAATTGTTGTTGAGCTGCTCCATCATTTGCAATTTATTATCAGCAGATTGTGAATTAATTTGAGTAGTAGACTGTGCATTGCGACATTCTCTGGTTTATTTAATTGTTGTTGATAGTTGCTAATAGATTGTGCATTTTGTTGAAATTCTACTTGATCAACATTATGTAAATTTGGAGCATTTGTGGCATTATCATTTGTAATTGCAATTTGTGAAGAATCGAAATTGTCATTTTGAGCAAGTGTATCACTATAAACAAAGGCTATACTTTCTGGTTCTTGATAGTTATCACAGGACAGAGACACTAAATGCCTAAACAATCTAATCAATCAGAATTGAGGAGGCAAATATTTCGACCGAAACTGCATTAAAATTAATTTAAATCTAACATAAAACATATCTGAAGTATCACCTTCCATCCTACACAATTCTTCTAACTGATCACACACCTTTTCATAGCCATATTCCTGAAATGCGTGAAGGACAATCTTCGAAAATTCATCCCAACTACACAGTGGAAACTGGAAGTGACAAGCACAAGTCTTTGGCTTTTCCTGTCAAAGTTAGAGTAAATATTTTGGAAATAATATCTTCGTCAATATTGAAATTATTTCAAACTTAAGATAAATTGAAGGAGATGATTAAAAGCAAATTTCTTACCATTATATTTTACCTTAAACAATATCTTGAATTCCTTTACCGGAGTGGCTTTTGGATGAGGTCCAATAAAGCAACTCCAAGGAAGCCTTTTACACGAGGCCATATTAAATAGAAAAATATTCAAAGAAAACAATTCATTGGCCCTCCTTCTAGAACCAAAAATGTTGAAGGCTCAAAAATCTTTGCCTAGAACATTATAAGGGAGACCAACCAGTCGGGAACTTAAAGCATCTCCTTTTCCATTGAAATGGTGGTTCCCACTAGTTAAACTGTGTCCAGGGACCTTCTCTCTGTCTCCACTGGCTTAAAGTACGACTTTCATCTACCAATAGAGAAGAGATATCAGATCAACCCTCTTGCTGATCATGCAAGAAAGTGATCCTTAAGTTGATCTGGGGCTCAGCCAAGCCACAACTAAAATTTGCCTCTTTGATAAGAGGAATTCTAGGAATGTATTAATTAATCAAATATAAACTAACACTAGAATACAAGCAAAAAAGATAGAAAACCTAAAGCTATATAGATTAGGAAGATGTAGATCTAACCCAACCAAGAACAAGATAACTAATTGAATTGAGATTTAAATATGTCTGGCTTATAGTGAATAACAAGTTAACAACATAGTTCAATTAGTTGATATTATGATTACCAAACATATCCTGTTCAGATATCCTTTAACCGGAATTATTAATCAACAACATTTAGGAAGTAGTTCACAAAAATGATGATGATTAGTAATCTAACAACTCGAATGATTAAACAATAACACAAGGAAAGAGTTCACATAATATTATTGTTTGTTAAGAAAAAATTAAAAGGATGATCTCTAAGTAAGTAGTTACTCAGAAATCAGAGTTCGGCACGTAAGAGCATAAGTAATAGATAATTGCAATAAATCACTCACATATACAATAATGCACAAATATGACTGAAAATCACAAGTCTCTGCTATTATAAAACGAAACTAGTGTTAAAACAATAGTATCTTGAATACCAATTTATTAAGTCCAATTCCCTTGCTCTGATCTCCAACAATCCTCTACTATTCATAAACTCTGTTGATGAAACAAGAGCGGAAGTAGTGAAATCTCTTCTCAGCATACACAGTTCAGATGTGTAAAAGATAAATCTCTTTATTCCTCAAATATGAGATTAAACTCTCCTCTCCTCTACAACCATAAATCCCTATTACAATAGTGCTTTTAGAATCATGAATTGCAGAGTAGAGAAGGCCTTTTTCCATGATTCGAATCCCCTCTAACTCAGCCTAACGATGTGTATTTATACACAATTTAGAAATAATAACAATTTCCCCAAATCTCTTAATAACAAAGTTAATTATAGCATAAATGGCTTTAATTGGAATTCTAGCCAAAATGCAGATGAGCACAGTGGAACATATTGCTTAGTTTGGTTCGCGCGGATTATGATGATCCTGCCTGTTTCGAACCGATAGGTGAAATTACATGCGAGGAACAACTGATTCAACATATTTCTTCTACTACAATATCCCTTTGCCATATGAACAAATTTCATTGGTGATAGACAGGATCTGTTTCAATACTGGCCTTAAACGAAAATATATGTTATAACAGAAAACATAATTAGCGATGACGTAAAACAAACTCTAATTATGCCCAAAACCAATAGAAAAATCAAGTGCTTTTTTCAATTAATATGACAATGGCCCCTAGAAGTGACAAGTGGCAAGCATTAACTGATATCGGGAGATGGAAATCAGAGGTTTTACAATGACTACACCGTAGAAATTCTAATATATAACGGATATGATATAAATACTAAGATGTGGTTTATATGCCCATCAGATCCAGAAATATATTAACAATTAGAGTTTTAGCTTTATCGAAGATTTACATACTGCGATCATTAACAAAAATTACGATATGTGTGTGGAACCGAGATTTGAATTAGTCTGTTTAAATAACTACATCAGGTCCGTAAAGCTAATAGGTGGTAGGCGGACGTGTATATCAGAATATTTAAGATATCATAGGTTTTATGACCGTTACGATATAAAAAGTTCTGATGTAAGGGGCGGATGCGATGTTCCGATTAGACCATTGTTAATACGCATATCAAGTCAGGGTATTGGAGCCTAGCACATATCGGAAGTCAAAGGGGGGCGAATTGGAATATCATCGATGGAGAGATTATTAGAGATTAGAGCGGGAGGTTATATCGTTATCGGAGATCAGAGGGATATGTTGTATCATCATATTAGCGGGAAACACCATATCAGAGTATTAGAGAATGATGTTATTGAAGTTTTTTAAATGTGTCTCGAAATGAAATCTCTTATATGCACTACCTCCGATATGCGAGAGCGGAAACAATGATGTGGAATGTGGATACTTCGATAGTCGCTTTATTATGTCATTTCGAAAGTTATATGGCCATTTAACATATTCAATTGATTATTGAAAAGGGCCACTTTATGGATTGGACTTTGAATATCAGAGATTTCAAATGAATTCCTCCGATATCAAAGCTTCAAGCTCCGATATTAGATTTGATACATGCATTATTTTCAATAGGTCTTTCTCCACTTTGATTAATAAGCCAATTCATAATATAAAAACCACTTTGTAATATAAGACTCGGTCTTGGTCTCGGGGGCTATGTAATGAAATAAATAAATAGTTTACAAATAAAAGTAAAAATAAAGAAATAAAACCTATAAAATAAAAAGGTAAAATACATTATATACATATCATTAGGCTAAGGCAGTGAAAAATATCCAATCGACAATTAGGCGTCATTTACAAACCAAATGTCTAAATGAGATCAAACGAGTTATGATAGGAAGATAAGAACAAATCGAACTCATATAAGCAATCCAAACTCTCAAAATCAAATAGTAATATGACCAACCATTCAATCAAAGGGTCCCCATAATGAGAATTAAGTGAATAATGGGGGGGTTGTGTTTTTACCACAACACTATTCTATTCAGGCACACCATCCACTCTTTTAGCTCATCAAACATCTTCAAGTGCCTTTGCAACACAACTGTAATCATATACCTCGCTGCTCAGCAACACACTTTGTCAACACCATCATACTCATAATACAAGTACCATCAATTAATGCTCAACAATAATATACAAATAACCTTTGATCATTAAGCAATGTATCATCAACATACTCTGGCGATCTTTGACACTGGTAATGCATCAACCTTTTTAAGCATTCACATCACAACATCTCTAACATTGAATACATACTAAACAACATCAATGTTGAATACCTTTGGCATCTCCTAAACTTTAAATCAATTGTGGCTTAGACCTTAAACTTATCTTTATGGCTACTCAAACCGTCAACACCTTTGCCATCAATAACGATTTTACCTACAAATGTGAGTTTGATTTTTGACAATATTTGTATATTTAGAAAATGAAATTTATTAACTTTTATAAAAAATAATATTTAAAATTTTAATAAAGACAAAAACAAGTATCTAATAACTTTGTGACATTACAACTATAATAAGTCATCATGTTATCTTTTAAATGGTGATTTTAATGTTGTTATTATTTTTAACTAAATTAAAGTCCCCTAAAATGTTACATGTTTTCCTTTATACATCATATATATTTTTATGCATGTTGAAGGTAGGTTCTATTGTTTTTTTTTTTAGTAAAAAAAAGAATTAGTTGTGAAATTTTAAAATAGATTTTATAAAGTTTATTAAAGTTTTGAAAAAAAAAAATATTAAACTAAATATTTTGAAAATTAAAATATAATTTGTATTTGTATTTTCTTATTGATTCATATAGATGAAATTTTATGTGATTATAAATAAAAATTTATTTTAAAAATAAAAATTCATAAAATTTCTTTATTCCACCAAGTGTCATAACAATACAGAGATCAAATCTCAATATTTATGAAAATTTGATTTCTATATACAAATGACTCAACCAAGGATCCATGTATCATTAATTGTCCTAGGTTTTATTCAAATCTCAACTAAATGCATATGTCCTCGTGCAGTATGCACTTGTCTATGGTAAATATGCACTCGTGCTTGGCTATTAAAAAGACATCCACGTTTTTCCTATGCTATAAATTTTGTCTTGTAATTTAGTTAATAGATAAAATTTATCTTGATTAATAGATAATATCATTTTTATACCCTTTAATGCTTTCAAGTGATTTTGTGGTATAAAGGAACTTATAATTTTTGTCATGAACTTTAGATTTAAACTATACAAATTGTACACGTGGTTGAATGAGTAATGACAATCTGAAGAAAAAAAATAGTAGAAAAAAATATTAAGATTCATGGTGAAATTGAAAGGTAGCTCGTCAATTCACACCATACCTCATATGTAGCCCGTCAATAAGGTACACTTGCAATTTTGTTCACTTCCTGTCACAACAAGTCAAATTAACTGTTTGATCAAATCATCATGAATAAAAATATCACATCTGGTTAGCTCAAAAGACAACCATCATAGATTAAAATCATGAATCGCATGAAATCATCATAAACCATAATCATAAATCACATATGACCATCATAAGTTAGAATCATAGATCACATGCATAATAAAATTGAAATAAAATATTAAACTTATCTCTTAATTAGTCCTTCACATCTACCTTTTCGTACACACCCGAGATTGGTTGTCACACCCAAAAAACACCCAGTGCCTTTTTATTTTCTTCAATCACGTACACATACACAATGTACATCACAACATGTACATCCACACACAACATATGACACCAAACAACACATACGCCTACACCTGATATACATCATGCCACATATACCTAAACCTGGTGTACAACATAACACAATACATACTCCTACATTTGGTGTATAACACAATACAATACATGTACTACACATAGTACAACACAACAAAAACACATGCCACGATACCACAACTACACAATGCACATACATAGTACCACATGCCCGCAACACAACATGTACGACATGTGCACAATACGACATGTACATCAGTACCATATGTACAACATGTACACAGTACCACCTGTACACAGCACCACCTGCATAATGTGTGCACAATATCACATGTACATAACGCCACTTACACAACATGTACACATCACCACATGTACTTCGCACCACTTGTACAACGTGTACACAATACCACATGTACACAAGACCACATGCACAACATGTACATGAGACCACATGTACATAATGCCACATGCATGACAGTACACAACACCAATTGCACACAATACCACATGTACAACATGTACACAACACCACATGTACAATCATGCACACAACACCATATGTACATAGCACCACATGTACAACATGCACACAACACTATATGTACATAGCACTGCATATACAACATGTACATAACACCATATGTACATAGCACCGCATATCCAACATGCACACAACACTGCATATCCATCATGTGCATAGTACAATATGTACACAACGCCACATATCCAACATGTATATAGCACCATCTATACCTGGCATTACATATGCAATATACACAGAACACCATATATACAACAGGCACGTAACATCATATGTACACAACACTAGTACTGCACATCCTAAGACCACACTGTCTCTACCAAGCAACTTGCTTCCAGTGTCCCTCTACCATCCATGTTTATCCTAGCATGTCGCGGATCATGATGTTTTCATTCCACTGATGTATCTCTCAACATTACCTGTCCATAACGTAAAAATAGGCATAATATAAACACATAATATAAATTCATATCTACATGATATTGACCTCATAGATATGTCATGGCTACTCTTCCCACTTGATTCCTCATAAGACCAGGAACCTCTTCATGCCATTCACTTGCATAAGCAATCATTCCTCCACGAGGTTGATTCCTAACAACCCTGTCAGAAAATGACATAGATACATACATGCATATAATCATTAGCATAAAACAATCATGATCCTGTGAGATAACAACATACATACACACATATAAAGATTAGCATTAAACAATCATGATCCATGATGACCTTGTCAGACACAACATACATACATACATACATACATGTATACATATATAAACATCAACATAATCATGATCACAACATACCATATAGCATAAGGTCAAGGTTAAGAGAATGCCATTTATCCATGCACAACATTGAGAACAACAGTTCCCAACATATCCAATCCATCTGATGACTAAAATCTATTTACCTTACCTTTCTTGATTACCTTGCTTGTGACTATACTACCACTGTCCATTTACACCAATGGACCGAACCAATCCAACCGATTGTCATATTCTTACCTTCAACTACCCTTACTCATGCACTGAGCTTCAATAAAGTCTTACATTACCTGTTGGACTTCATTCAACTCTCCCCAAGCTTCACTAACTTTCCTCTTTCCCAAACTAATTCCCAAGACCCTAAAAAACCTAAAAGGCAAGAATAACAAACAGACAAGAAGAAGACCAATACGACACCACAAACAAAGTGGTATGGCCATACACTAGACATAAACAAAACTGCAAATCAAGCACAAACAAAGCACAAAGAACTGAAATCACAAGACTCTCCACAGACACCATGACTCAATCCCATGTCTTCTAGTGCTTCCAAAGGAAATCTCAACTTGAGCCTTCTCCAAGATTTCATGGCAGTCTCTTCGCCATGTAATCCTCTGCATCATACTGCCATACACACATAACTATCATTGCATAAATAAATATACCAATATACCAGTTACCTTACCTTGATGTGCCAAGTACGTTTCCTTATAATTGAACAGGTCCAAGCCATCTCTCAAGGGATTCCAATTCCCTTGACAAATCCAACCATAACTGGAAACTAGTTGTTATACCTGTCAAATACTTGTTCAGGAATATAACACATATCCACATAATGTGAAACAAAATCAGGGTCAGGAAGATTTCTTGTATGCAAAGCACTCATTCGTTTGGAATTAGGGTTTCCAAACATAGCCAAATAAATTCTTGCCCAATTCCTTTCTTTTACCTTTTTACCTTGTTGCAATCGAGTCTCATTGTGTATTGCCACATCACTCAATTGTTAGTTATGTAAACATATCAATTGTTTCCTTGTCACACTAATACCAAGCATGTTTCCCTACAACTACTCGCAAGTGTCAACCACATGTTCCAAAGATCAAGACATCGTATCTGTTAATTTGAAATCAAACTTTACCAAGTCTAACAACCATGTCATAATCAATAATCAAATCACATTAATCAGTCATTAATCACAACACTACAACTAACACCCACTTATAGTCAAGTACATATAAGTTGTCTCAACACATATGTGTTAGTAAACCCATCTTAAAACAAGACAATTCCTTCATGCAATCTTACAGACACATATATATCATGCAACTAATCAAACATTCAAACAAACTATAAATATATCAAGTTAGATAAATCAGCTAGACAACATAATAGACATCAAACACTCAAACACCAAATAAATGACATACTAAACATTCAAGCACCAAGTAGGCGACATAAGCAAACTCATGCCTTAATGTATCTCAGGGGAGGTTATCTTATCTGCACAATCAATCTAGATTAGCACAATATAACTTCACAACACATCAACTTAAACATAAATAAGGTCATGATATCCATAACACTAACTAGCTAAGATGTTCACATCATAACCTCATCAACAATTGTCATTCATGCATAACAATCACATATGCATAGTCAGTCTAGATTAGTACAACACAATGTCGCAAATAAGTTGACTCATCCCTGAATATCGTAACCATAACCATTTGCATAGGCCAATCCAATTTAGCATGATACAACATCAAGATCTTAATGCAATAATCGTAATCATCGAGTTAACTAACATATGACAACAACAAGTTAACATATAAGATATTCATCAACAACATATAACATAATCATCAAGTTAACTATCATATAACAATCAACAAGTTAATCATATAACATACTTATCAACAATGTATAACATAGTCATCAAGTTAACTAATCATAAAACAACAACAATAATGCATATAACAACAAGTTACTATCATTCATGACTATTCGACACATGTGCATATGACTACATTAATCAACTAAACTTTATCATACATGTAACCATAATAATAGAATGCCAAGCATATAAGTAACCCTAATTCTTATAACAACCATTAACCACACACTTGCATAACTATCATACAAACCTATATGAGAATCTGCTCTTACCCCGAAGTCTAGTGTCGTAACCTTACTCTAATGATCTGCATCTCCTACTCTATCTCAGCCAACACATTAGCATCATAACATACCAATAGCATCATGATGACCTAATTGCATACAATGACCTCACGATGCATGCTTGACCTACTATACATGCATAACTATAACCATGACAATGCATGCATAACAACATATAGGCATTGCCATGCATAACAAATTCATATATGACTGACGTGCATTCATGACAAATGCATCCCAACAACAACATCATCAACTCCTACATGGAAACACAACTGTAAAAATGACTACCACCATGCATACATAACAAGCACATATACATCCTTCATGCATGCATGACAAACACATTCCACCCATCTAGTCCAAGTGTTTAACCATGTTATGATACCACTCTGTAACACCCTCCTCCCACATCTACCCAAGTAATTGGCCAACTGGGCTAAACATGTGATGAAGAGTTACTATGATATGATTCAACTCCACATGTACCGGTTAAGGAAGTGGAATTGACAAAACACACTACATTGACCTTCCAGACATACTGCAAAACCCCTAGGAGCCATCCAATCCTCTCAAGTGACTAGCCCCTGATACAAACTAACCTTCTATTGCATTAAACCCTCAGTCGCTCCCATAACATGGTCATGAGTGTGAATGAGACCATATAGTTGCTCCCACAGCATGGGCATGCATGTGACTGGGGACTTTCCCAGGCAGTTCTGTGCCTGCGACTCCGAATTTTGTGCCACTTTTTCAGGGCGAGGGCTCAGGTCACTGCCCAAAACTCCATGAAACTTCCATAAATGAAAGATAACATCAGAATAATTATACAAATGCAACTACTTGAATAAGGACTTGACTGGATCCCTACTAGCCCTGTTAGGAATTTATTCAAACATGCACAAATATGCATGTAGAAATTTCATGAATAATATGACACTTATTCACAGAGATTATCCTGATTATACACTATTTGTGGAATCATGCATAATACATAACCTCCTCTACGTTGATCATCAATTTGCAGTATTAAAGAAACAATCGCATGCGCACATTGAAGCATCAATCACACATATCAACACAGTATGTACCCGGGGAAAGCATACAACTGAAAACGCCCAACTATCTGTATATTATATTGATTGAGAACATGTAACAATACACAGTACAATACTCCTCACAAGTACTCAGTACTATCTCCACCTGTTACACACAAACTAGCTCAGATCTGAATCAATCACTCGGTCAAATCTCCTCCGCTGCTTGCCTGCCTCCACTGCGCAATCCTGCATATAGAATACTACTGAATGGCTGAACCAAACTCGTATTTCCCTTGTGTAACACTACGCAATCCTCATTGGCATTACTCAATCCACTGATTGTGCAAATCACATGCACAACTATAGTCACAACTGACACCTGTCTTGCCCTTTCACTCACCTCTAACACTTGTCTCCACTGAACTGTCCATGTGTTTGGTCAATTTAGTGTGATCTAAATTTCTATTTAAAATGTCAACCCGGGGTTCGTAAACTGACGAAGTGAAGTGTACTATATGTACTAGATAACCAATTCCTTAGTCTTTTGTAGTTTTTGAGTTTTTTAGTTTGTTTTTGGATTTATCTTTTCCCTAATGTGTGATGGCGAGGATGAAAGTGAAGTATGGAGTGTAGACGGTGATGGTTTCTACAGTGATTTTCTCAAACTTGAAAGTGCTCAAAAGAAAGCTTTAAAACAACTGAAATCAATTCTTAAGAGGAAATAAATGAATCAAACAGTGAACTAATGACAATGGCCCAGTATCCTTGCTGCTGAAATGAAAAGAAAGTAAAAACTAAAAGCAACTCAAACTTAAAGCAAAGCAACTAATTCACACTACTTAAACTCTTCAGATCCTTTACCCTTTAGCTCAATCTACCTTGTGGGAAGTAATCATGAACAAGTCAAGCATTATGATATCTAAATGACAAGAAATTAAATTGCATAAAAGAAACTAGTCACACTACTTGAACTCTTCTGGTCCTTTACCCTTCAGCTCAATCTACCTTGTGGGAAGCAACCATGAATAAGTTAAGCAATATGATATCTAAATCACACTACAGTTAGTAATATT